>FLRD01000120.1:249826-265218 GCA_900088485.1 Plasmodium ovale wallikeri | reverse complement strand
ATATTATAAAAAAAAAAAAAAAAAAAAAAAAGAGAAGTGAAAGAAAAGTAAAAGATAAATGCTTTTCGAATAACCAAATAGTTTTTCTTATATAGCAGTATTGAATATGCATGTGTATTATGTAAATGTACATATGTACAGGTTATGTATATATATATGTGTGCAGATGTATATGTACACATGTGTGCATATGTGCGAGTGTCTAATGTATGTATGTACGAATGTGCATACGTATGTGTGTACAAATAATCACGTGCCCTACATTTTCATATTCATATAATTACCCTTTTTACATACAAAAACGGATCATGTTTAATATTTTTAATTTGTTACTCGCCTTTCATCTTTGAATTCATTTTCAATTAAGTATATCGTATATCATATATCGCATATCATGTATCGTATATCGTATATAATATATATATATATATATATATATATATATATATATATATATATATATTTTAAAGTTTTATTTTATTTTTTTTAAAAAGAATATATGAAAAACTTTCCACGTATTAAATTAATAAATAGAAGAAAAAAAAGAGAAATGGTTATACATTTCGTAGAATAAAAATACGGTCCTTTCATTTGGAAAAAAAACAAAAAAGACCCTTGTCAATCCCTGTTCATGAGCATATGCAGATATGTGTGCATAAATGAAATAGCCAAATAGGCAAACAATCATATATAAATGTACAAACGTGTATATGCACACAGATATGTACCAACTTTTCATATGTATGCTTAGCAAAATAAAACGAGCTAATGTTTCTCTCATGGGAAAAAGTGCTAGCACAAAATTAAAGGCTGTATTGCTTAAACTAACGAGCTCTTGGTTATAAAAAATTTAATTGGGTAGAATTAAAAATATAAGAACATTTTAAATGTGTCTCTTAAGATATACTGCCATTTGCCGCATAATGCTGCTTGCGTGTTATAGGGGTTGCACGTATGTTACCTGAGTGCATATTCGAACATGCGATGAATTTTCTCCATAGTTGTACTTAGTGGAACATTCGAAATATTAATGTTCATGCTCATTGTTTATCAGAATTCTTTACCATTGAAAATGTATTAGATTTTTGCAAATGTTAAAAAATTCCTTTTAGTCTTTAATTATATGCACAGAAAAATGGTGCTCATACAATCAACTGGTATAGTCGGGGGTCCGCATATGCAGCCATGCACGAAAGAAAGAGTACATACAAGTATGCATATAAAAACGTATGCATTATGTGCACATTTACGTGTAAGCCTTGTCGCTCGCCAATTTACGCACTTATATGGTGAGGTATTTGAAAAGTTCTGCAGCCAATAAATGTTTTATATTTGCTTGTATTCGATATTTACCTATTTTTACTATACGCGTTCATGTAAAATGTGATAAAGCAGGATTTTCTTTTTTCATTAAAAAAACATTCAAATTTTAGGCTATTTTATACAGTGAATTTTTTTTTTTAACATGTATATTTTTTCATTTCGAATTACTGTGTGTGCACAGCTAGCTTTAATTAAGTTTCGATTTTTTTTTTTTTTTTCCCACCTTTACGGAAATAAATGTAGTTAAGAATTCTTAACTGTGCATAAAAAAAAAAAAAAAAAAAAATAATAATAAATAAATAATAAAATTTCATTCTTTGTTTTATTTATATAAGTTACTTTATTTTTTTTTTCCTGCACATGAATAAATATACATAACAATTCTGAAGAATGCACGTTTAAAGAGCACCCAAACCGGGTCTTTTTTTTTTTTTTTTTCTCATATCCTCTTTTGTAAAAAGTTACACAAAAAATGGCACAAAGTAATGTATAACAACTACTTTTCAAAAGTAGATCCACAGAGTGGTCTGTACGAATATGTACATGCAAACATGCATACATATATCACAACTTCTGAAACTTGCGTTATGAGAGGACATACTTGCCTGTTAGGAATTTTTCTTCCGAATAGAAGGCAGCGCACACTACTCTTTTTTCAAAAAGCCTTCCATTAAACATGTACTGTGCCTTTCTAGCTGTAGTTTCATCAGCGTAATGAAGGAATATTTTTCCTACCCCTTCTGTATAGGACAAATCCTTATTTGGTTTCGGGATTACTATATTTTGTAGGGGTCCATATTTTTCCGCTTCTTCCTTTACATCTTTCAATATTTCTTCATATTGACTGTCAATAATTAAATCTTCCTGAAAAACAGCATTCGTTAACTGAACCACTCGAGAAGATTTTTCCCCGATTTTTCTAGATGCTTGAATTTGTAAACCAATAATAGAGTTACTCAAAATTTTTTGTGAAATTGAATTTGGTAAAAGTGAAACAGGTACATCAACATTATTAACTAAGCTAATATTATTTGGATTTTGTGCACTATTTTGACTCTTGTGAAATGTAGCTTTTTTAACATTAAGTATATTCTGTCCACATACAAAACCGTTTAGGGCAAGCATGGCTACTTGTGTACAGCTACTATCTTCATATTCAAAAAACCCATATCCTTTATTTAATCCTGTATTCATATCTTTTATTACATTAAATGCTTTTAATTTTCCAAACTGCTCTAGTAGATCTCTTAACTGATTATCTCTTAAATCATGTGGTAAATTTTGTATATATAATTTATTATCATCATCTCCTCCACTTCTAACTGGTGCAAGTTTAGGTGGTTTTACCATTTCAAATACTTTCATATCAATATCATTAAATACTACTGTTAGGGCCGGATCACCTTCAGGTGGAGGTACAAAATCATGTGGTCTATTTATTCTTAAACAGTAGTTATTATATGACATAGAGTCTAGTTTTAAACATAACCATGTAATTTTCATAGTTCGAAATTCAAAGAAACAATATCTAGAATCAGCATTAAATACATCACATTTAACTATAGGTAATAAAAGTACATCTCCAATTTTTACTTCTAAACTTGAATCTTTTATAATAGCAGAAATTGTATTATTAAAAAAATCTACTAATTCTTCTTGTTTAGAATTAGGAGGTATATTACCAATGTATAATTTTCTTTGTTTTTTATCTCCTTCTAATTCATATGGACTTCTACTAACTTGAGCCAATTGACCATTTTGAATCAAATTACCATCAAGTCCAATGGTTTGTTGTTGAAGTAATGGGTTCATATTTTTATCTAAAAGGCTATTTTTTAATAAATTTTCATCTACTGTATCCCATTTGGATTTTTTTTTTGGCTTTGATTCTTTACTTTTTCTATCCTCACGAGAAGTGGATCTATCATTTTTTTCACGCATATTCCTATTTCCTGTGCTATCATTCGAATTTTCTCTATCACTACTATTTCGTGTACTTTTCCTTTTTCCATTTCTTCTCATTTTTCGACGACGTCTTTCATTACTACTCATACTTCTGCTGGTGCTTACGTGTTTGCTCTTGTCTTTACTCCTTCTATGTCTGTGTCTGCTTCTACTTCTGTGCATGCTTCTACTTCTGTGCATACTTCTGCTTCTGTGCATGCTTCTGCTTCTGTGCACGCTTCTACTTCTGTGTCTTCCTCTGCTTCTGTGTCTTTCCCTGCTTCTGTGTCTTCCCCTGCTTCTATTCGCTTCCCTGCTCCTGTTAATCTCTCTGCTTCTATTTCTGTGCTTCTCCTTACTTATATTCCTGGTTATATCTCTGCCACTATCCTCTATACTCCGTTCATTACTCCTTTTCTTTCGTTTGGAAGAATGCATTTCGTTGCTACTTGATGGTAAATCTGTTTGTCTCCTTTTGCCTCTGTACCTATCTCTGCTCCTGTCTTCTCTCCCATCCTCACCCCCGTCCTCTCTTCCTCTTCCTTCCTCTCTTCCTCTTCCTTCCTCTCTTTCTCTTCCTTCCTCTCTTTCTCTTCCTTCCTCTCTTCCTCTTCCTTCCTCTCTTTCTCTTCCTTCCTCTCTTCCTCTGCCTTCTTCTCTTCCTCTGCCCTCTTCTCTTCCTCTACCCACTTCTCCGTTTCTATTCTTTCTTCTATCTCTGTTTCTTTCTATTTCTCCGCTTCTTCTCCTTTCTCCGCTTCTTCTCCTTTCTCCACTTCTTCTCCTTTCTCCACTTCTTCCCCTTTCTCCGCTTCTTCTCCTTTCTCCGCTTCTTCCCATTTCTCCGCTTCCTCCCCTTTGTCCGCTTTGTCCTTGCTGAAATTCATTTGACTTCATTTTTTCTTTAATTAATTGCATTTTTTCATATAGATCACTATTTAACTTCTCTTTCGTTTTTTCTTTGCTTTTTTTTTCGTCTGTTAATTTACTTTTTTCCATATTTTCCATTTCATTATTTCTTCTTTTCTTAACAGATTCGTCATCTTTCCTCTTAGTACTTGCTTCGTCTTTATTTTCCTTTTCCCCCTTTTTGTTTACTGCCTCGCTTGAATTTCCTCGCACATCCTTATCCAGTTCGATGCTGCGCTTGCGATTTCGCATGCTGCTGTTCTTGGTTCTATTGTCTCCCTTGTCGTTATTTTTAACGTCTCCTTTATCGTCTCCTTTGCTGTCCCCTTTGCTGTCTCCTTTATCGTCTCCTTTGTTGTCTCCTTTATCGTCTCCTTTGCTGCCTCCCTTATCTTCTCCTTTATAGTCACCTTTATCCTCTCCTTTGCTACTATTTTTACACTTTTTCTTCCTGTCATGATTATCATTCTCACATGTGGGATTCTTTTCACCGAATGGTTCATCGCGTTTGTTGCTCTGATTTTGACTCCCTTTTCTTGGGGTCGCCTTATTGGTAGTCTTGCTCTTTGCGCTCTTCATGCAGGCGTCCTCTCCTCCGTCTTTGCCTTCGTCCTTATTTAAGTTCTTGTTTTCCGCTTCGTTTTCTTCTTCTTTTTCTTCTATGTTCCCCGCTTCCTTTTCTTCTTCTTTTTCCTCTATGTTTCCCGCTTCGTTTTCCTCCTTTTTACCCGAGTCTCCCTCGTGTTTATTACCATCAACTTCGTTTTCATCAGCATCTTTATTACCTTTCGAATTCGTTTTGCTATTAAAATAACTGCCTACTGCTTTTCTCCACATATTTCTTACCTGCTTACGTATACAGTAATTATTCAAAATTTTTCTTTTGTCAAGAGTACCTTTTTACGTTCTTTTGTGTTATTGTTTCTTCACAGTTATTGCTATATTTTTGCAAAATATTTTGTGTATTATCATATTTGCTTATCTTCTCTTTTCATTCATATTTCAGTTACATGTAGAAATACTGATATTCGCAAAGATAATGAATATCACCTTGCTTCGTTCAGCTTTACTTCGCACAGTTTTGCTTCGTTATGCTTTACTTCGCGCAGCTTTTTTTTTTTTTATACAATTTGAAGTTGAAAAAAAAAAAAAATAAAATTGCTACGGTACATGCGCAGTGCTTTTGAGTAGTGGCCTTTCCACAGTAAAAAAATTTATGTAACTGTTGAGTTTTTGATGGTAAAAGGGGGAACTCATATATATACGTATATATGCATATATTAATATGTATATGGAAATATATTTTTTTTTTTTTTTTTTTTTTTTTTCGCGAGTTAAGAGTAATTATTGGGTGTAGTTGTGGAAGGGAAATTTTCCGTACCGCCAGCTCTACAGTATGCGCAATATACATATGTTCCTGGGTTTATGTACGAACGTATAAATAGCGCACGTGCACAATTTGTGTTCATTTAAAAGGGAAAAACAAAAACTGTTAATTTGTGTACATTCGTGTAGCTATATGTACATATTTTTACATACGTACATGCAGACATACATGTACAAAATAGAAAAGCAAAAAGAAGATTATTCATATTCAATCGTTTTTATGTTACGAAATTGCTCCCGCTATATCCTTTTATGCCCCCTAGGATGCTTGTACTGCGAGTATATCTTTTTATGTCTCATTTACGCTTCTTCATTTTTGTGAACATATATATGGTAAAATTCACCTTAACATTTAAATAGGGAGTTACTCGGAAGAAGATTACATTTATGGGCAAAACATAATTATGGAAAAGGTGTTTCATGCATAGGGGACTCCTTCTCCTCATTGTTGGTGTATGCACGGACGCACTCATGGACATAATCTCTTATATGCCCCTTGTGTACGATTACATTTTGGTGGTACTGTGGATACGAAGACTGGTTTGGTGGACTTGGCAGATTAGGCAGTGCCTAATTTTACCATTTTCATTTTTTTCCGTTTTCAACGCAGTGGAAAAGTAACCGCATAATCATTCTTTTAAAAGTGATTGCATATGCGCGAATTTGTTCGAGAAAAACTGCTTTGCACGAGCATATAAAGATGCATATGCATGCTGACATGTGCACATCTACGCGCGTACATATGTTCCTCTCCTCCTCCTACATGCATGAATTGCGTGCTTGCAATTGTACCAATGTGTGTTCATGCAGCTGTATGATTGGAAAGAGCTGCCTCCGTAGGTCGGTAGTCCACTCGCCTTTGTAATCTGGTCATATCCTAACACATAGAATAAGCACCGCTTTTATTAATTGCTTGAACACTTTTTCTTTGGTTTTTTTTTTTTTTTTTTATTCTTATAAAGGTGCTGTTGTAGGTAAAGTGGTATATAACTGTCATCGCATATTTGTGCCTACCTTAAATTTTTTTTTTTATACATAACAAATGATTACCATAAGTACGCTATTTCGTAGGGTATGTTTTTACTTGTTTACATTTGAAAACGACAATTTTGCAAATTTTCCCATCCTCCCAGGGGGTGAAGAAAATGTGTGCCCCTATATATTAACAAAGGCACCTTCATATTTCAGAAGTAAAGTTTTAAGCACAGTTTTATGCTAATTAAAAAAAAAAAAAGGAAACGAAGAGAAACGTAACGAAACGAAACGAAACGTTTTCGTTATAATAAAGAGGGGGAAGGAAAACGTAAAAATATATACAGCACACACCTTTCATGTTTGCAATTTACGCGAAAAAAACAACGGGGAAACGGCGGGGCAGAAACTTTTCTAAAATTCGAAAAGGCTATCTAAATATGAACACTTGCGTATGCGCCAAACGTGATATGCACAGTTGCTTGTGTATAACATATATAGGGGAAGATGGCCTGCTTCTTTCTTTTAAAAAATATCCCTTTCCTGAGTGTGGTAAGTGAGGTCACTAACATATACCTCAATACCTTCCTCCCCTTACGTGTCATCGTAAAAGTCGTTTTTCTTTTTTACGCTTTGTTTTATATTTTCAAAAACGTTTACATTGGGATCGTCAAAATCTTTGTAATTTTTTGCACTATTTGTGAGCAAGTGGAAATTTTGATTTTTATAATTTTTCGTTTTTTTAAAAAATCCCTTATTTAAATAATTTTTTGGGTTATTTGCATTATACTTTTTTTCCATCATGAAAAGGAAATGGAAACTATGTGGTGTTTCGTAAAAATACCTTTGCATAATTTGCACTTCTGTTTCTGTGATTAACTTCATCTTTATTTGGCTATGTTTAATGAAAATATGATTTGGGACATCGGTGATGCTGTTAAAGAGTTTTCTACACTTGGCGCACCTTATTTCTACTTTCCCGCTACTGGCGGTAGTGCTACAGGTGGTGATTTCCCCACTTTTGTCATCACCGTCGACCTTCTTTGCAACATTGTTTCCTCCCGTTTTCAAAATGTACTTTTCCTGGAGGATGTCAAAAAACTCTTTTGTCTTCTCTATATCGATGTGTTCGTTGTAACTGGCTTTTAGGGCATCCTCAATCTCTTCATCAAAATTGAGCAACCATTTCAGCTGGTAAGTTGATACAGCACCCAGATCAGCGAAGAATCTCTTCTTTACAATTTCCAATTTGCTCTCCTCAGAATTCGAACAATTGTTATTATTATGGCAATTTTCTTCTGCGAGCAGTTCTGCGTTTCCACATTGATCATTAGCATTATCGACAGATCTCTGAATATTCGATGGATCCTCTCCCATGTTGGTCCTTCCATAGGAAGAGAGATCATTGGTAAATTTTTCACCTACGTGGAATTCCAGCTTCTTAACATTGTAATTTTCATAAAATATGGGTATCAAATTAGTGTAAAATTTATTGTCTAAATTTACTCTCAAGTAAAAGTAACCACATTCTCTAATCATCTCATCATAGGTGTTAAATTTCCTTGCCGAGTAATAACAAAAATTATGAACAAATCTTAGGTAAAGAATGAGGATGTCCAACTTTTTCGTTACACACATGTTCTCTTCCTTTTCGATCATATGTATTATGGGACTATCCTCTTCTACGTCACCCCCCTCCGCTAAAGCATCTACAGCGTTAGTGTCATTGACAACTGCATCTTCATTAGCATCTTTCGCAGTGTTCTCTCCAGTGAGATCCTCTTTGGTTCCCTTACCAAGTTTCCTCTTTTTGACACGATCCTCAAAATAGGCCTCCTCCTTTATGTCCACCATAAAATCAGAATTAATGTTGCATGACTTGTCCAATTTTCGAACGGCAATTTTTGCATTTTCATAATCAATTTTTACTCTTTCTATATGTGAAAAAATGGGAGGACATACTCTAAAATCAACATAGTTATAATTATTTCTTTTGATATTATTTAAATACCACCCGTTAATATCTATAGAATAAGGTTTTTCTCGCGTAGCATTTAACAATTCATTTGTTTTATTTTGTTTTTTAAAGTATAAATTAGCTTTTCGATAAAAAGAAGGGGAAGGTGGGGATGATGAGGAAGATGTTAAAATAGGTCTACTCTCCTTATAATTGTACGTATCCCATATGTTTATATTCAGTATATCATAGTTTAAAGCATTTAACTTTTTTACTATGTCAAATTTTTTTATTTTTACTGGTATATGATCAACATGTAGTGCTACACTAGACAGATAGCTCACAATCTTTATTAATATATTATTATGCTCACTTATATTTTCAATTTTACATTTTATTTTTTCTTTCCATATATTTGTCTCGTACATGTTTTCCTTTGTCATCACGTGTGTAACGTTAGTGTTCGCATTTGTGTTTGCGCTAGCGTTTGCAGTAGTATCTCCGTTTGCGCTTTCTCCCTTGGTGGTGTTTTTTTCTACTTCTTCTTCCTCATTAGATTCGTCTTTTTTGTTTTCCACATTTGTGTTTACTTCCAAACTGAAGTTATCAAAATTCCCATTATTGTATAGTATCATAAACTCCTTAAAATAGTATTGAGCAGATTTTATGTTCATTTGTGTTTGTTCATTCATATATTTTACTCTATATTTTTCTATAAAAAACGAACTTGTACATTCATTGTTACATATAAGTTGTAAATTTTTTGATATACTTTCAAATGCTAATCTTTTTATTTCATTTGCCATGTCATTTACTGTTTTATATTTTTTAATTTCGTTATATAAATTTTTTATCATTTCGGAAAATATATATTCATTATCATTATTTCCATTATTTTTTTTAAAGTTACTTAAAAGATATTTTTCATACTCTTCATCATTTTCAAATTCGATTTTTTTTTTAGTCTTACCACCTGTATCATCCTTCCCTTCTTCTACATTATATGGCTTTTTCCTTTTCCTCTCCACACCTTTTGTACTACTAATTTCTACCATTTTGGAAGATCCCTAAGTTATTTCGCCGTTAACTATATAGGATTTCTTCTTCCCTCGTTCGTCTGTTTCTATGTCTCCTTATCACCTTTTGTGCATATACATACATGCATACGTACATACATATATGGTTCTCGCAAAATGTTCATATGAAGTAAGAAAGAGAGAAAAAAAAAAAAAAATAAAATAAAATAAAATAAATAAACCACGCCTCTTTACCTACGTTTTGCCTTATATAAAGGCGAATGCTACCTTACGACTGGTGTTGCGAAAATTAAGAAAAAAAGGAAAAATGATTAGAGAGAACAAAACAGTTATGGGGATTAACAAAACTAACGATGATACATGAATTGGCAAATGTAGCGATTAAAAGAAATTTTGGCCACAATAAGAATTAGTAAACATGAACAACACAGAGGCATATATTTAATTTTTTAAAAAAATATTTACATGCATTGCACGCGTGTACATATGTAAACATTCGATTAAAAAAAATGGCAGGGAAAAAAAAAAAAAAAAAAAAAGGGAAACGCCATCAAAATTTTTGTGCAAGGTAAAAACGAGTCAAACAAAACTTAAAGCATTGCTAGCACTGAGAAGTGCAAAATGGAAATATGCTATTTGGAAGAACAAGATATACGCATAGTATTGCGTATATATATATATATATATATATATATATATATATATATATATACATAACTTTAAATTGGGCGAAAAGCGCAGAAAAGGCGCTTCTCTTTGGGCAGAATTTGAGCATAAAAAAGTACCTCTGTTTAATTCCAAAACAAGGAGGATTTATCGCGAATTTTTCATCACATAGGGAGGGGAGGCAAAATGACTTGCTGTCGTTGTATAATTAGCACATCACACGTAAGTGGTGCATACTCCTATTGAACGTCCCTTTTATGTAAATTGTACCAGCTTCGTTGTATTAAAATTGGAAGGAAATGCATGAACGGGTTATTGTGAGGTATATCTGTGTAACACATTTATGCCAAATTGGTAGTTTTCCATCTAAATGTGCACAATCAAAAGGTGGTTAAGGTCGTAACGGCCTCCGTATTTCTACACCCAAGCGAAGTGAACCACAAATGTTCATCACGCATAAAGGCGATCCGTCAAAGAGTATTCTCCACATATACTACTGCAATGTTAACGGAAAACTGTAGCTTGGGGATTTTAGAGTATAGAGCGCTCATAACACTGTTTAGCGGGTAATATTCAACCGGTAATGTTTGGCAGGTATTACGTTTTCATTGCCTCCCTAGACAAACAATTGCGCAATTGTCATTTTACCTCTTTCTTTTGTTTTTTTCGAGGCATACGTTTATATTTCAATTTTTATATTTAACTTTCAGAGATATTCATAGGGGAATTTCCCCCCTTGCGGTGATATGATTTGCCAATATAATGTATTTCGTACTTCAAAAAAAAAAAAAAAAAATAGCATATCTAAGTGGCAGTAATGATGCTTAACTGTAGTTGAGCATACATAAACGTAGGCTTCAAGTGAAATTGGTAACAAAAAAAAAAAAAAAAAAAAAATTTGCTTCCCCACGTGGGCGCAAAAAAGAGGTAGGACATTTCTTTATAGCACCAAATTGAACATTTCTCGCTCCTTTCTCTCAAAGCGCATCTACTCCCTCCATTTTCCGTTTTACGCGATATGTGAAAATTGAATTGCCAACAGAGGTGGCTAACTGAAAGGAGCCTATCAGCGGTTTTACAAGTACGTCAAAACAAGTGCATGTGCAAACATATGTCTGTCCATGTACACGACTGCAAACTTTTGTGATGTGCGAATGAAGCTATGTTTGACTTATTCTATTTTTCTCCATAATGGATGACATTCGGAAGGTTGCCGAGAACTGGAAGTGATCTATAACCAGTTCTTCTTATGGATCATAATTTTCCTATTTTCTGAAAAAAAGTTTTGTCATTTTGCTTCAAAATATTGTGATGACGAGGAACGGGGCGTAGAATAATGTATAATGAAATATGCATAACGTGGAGATGCACATTTGTTTTGTTTTTATCACACCTTTTCGATACTCTCTACAAGTTAGTTTTCTGTTAAGTTGAAAGTTTGAGATGCCACCCCTTTTCACAGTACAGTTTGCGAAAAAGTCGTTTTTCCCTTTTGCCTCTTTGGCACATGCCTTTTTTCTAGATAAAAGTGGGCCCCTTGCTGAGTGAACATGTAAGCAATTTTATGCCCAGTGATAGGGGGACCATTGGGGTAGCCTCTTTTGCTACCAATTTAATTTATCTTTTCGTTCTTACGGAATTTCCCCCATGTCTGTACTTCGCGTTAGCCCTTCACAATAAACGAACATTTTGGCACACCTACGTGTGGCTACAATGCACGTAATTTTGTACACGTTTCCCCATTTTTGCACATGCACATGGTAACATAAGTATTTTCACTTTCTGAGTATTTTCCTTGCATCTCATTTATCCCGTCTTATTTTAAAACTCGCAAGAAAATTTTTGATACGACGAAGAAATAGAAAAAGAAAATTTGAGTACACTTCGAAAGAACAGTTACGCATCTGTTAAAAATAATATTTTTCGTTTTTCCTACTTCTGTCTGGTGTTATATCGGATGATAGGATACAACAAACAAAATCATACAGTGCCATGAACATTTTGCACATGCACAGAGTGTAATCGCCTGGGAAAATTGAACGAATACACCTTACTTCTCCGAGAGGGACTTGTAACTTCCCGCATGCTTCTCTACTTCCAGAATCCCTCTCTAACTACCGCCTGCTCTTTGGTGTGGCCTGCTGCAGGTACCTGAATATGATTTTACCCCGGCGTTTTTCAAAATTTAACTTGTGAATTTGTATTTTTACTGTGTCTCCCAAATTTATTTTAACTTTATTTATACGCAATTTTCCGGAAATAAAACATAAGAATTTTTCACCATTCGGTATCCTAACTACAAAATTGGTATTAGCTAAACATTCATCTATTATTCCATTCATTTCTATTGTATCCATATCTTTTTCTCTCACCAAGTTATTTCTCGAATTATTATATTTACACCTAAACTTTTTGAAACGGTTATTTTTTCTGTTACTAGTAGGACAAGCCCTACCAGCTACGTACATACCAACAACATTGTTCATAAAAAATGTGTCTTTTATATTTACTTCATTTGTGACGTAAAGCAAAAAGGACGTGCAGAAAAAAAAATAAAAAAAATATATCTTACCGTACATGTATGGATTTGGGAATATTTGCTCATTTATATATATATATATTTCTCTTATTTTATTCTTTTCTTTTGAATCTCTTGGGTGATCATAAATTATGAAAAACGTTGTACAGTTAAGCAAGTATATAGAACGTGCGTATGCGTACATATATGTGCAATTAGCATAAGTTCCCTTACCTCTTATATGTGGGGGTGAGAAGGATAATACTACTCCACTAGGCAAATGTAACTTCGCTTACCTTCGATAGGTCACCTATTTTTGCTTTCTCCCTTTCGGTTCAAAAAAAGGCGTGGGAAAGTGTTCGTACATGTCGTACATCCATTTGAGCGGATATTATATAGAAATTTGACAAATGGTCACGTTACGGCTACGCGAAACTTCGTTCTGCACCTGCATTTTGCACGTGGAACGTGCCTCAAATTTTGTTAGGTACCTTTAACGTACAATGCGAAAAAGAACTGCTTTTTTTTTTTTTCTCTCTCCCCTTTCATTTTTGTAAGGAATAATTCGACGTTAATTTAATTTAATTTAATTTATTTTATTTATTTATTTATTTTTTTTTTTTTTTCGAGCTATATTGTTACTTGTTTGTTCAAATTTAAAAATCCTTTTTTTTTTACAAAGTTGTTGCCTTTGCCATTTATGAAATGTCGAAACTGTGCACATGTACCTACGTGTGCTCAAAGCGTAAATGTGGATATACATTTTTTCAACGGGATGGGTATTATAAAATAAATATATAATAATAATTTTCTTACGTAGTAATAATTTAATCGTGTATCATTCCATATGGTTATCTTCCTTCCTAAGCAGCGACAGCTTATCGACTGTGTTCGCACACCATACAAGGGACCTTTTATTGTATCCCACTTTACCACATATATATAATTACATATTTACACGTGGAAAAAAATAAAAAAATACCTGCTTTTTCCGTTTTGCTTCACTATAAAGTATGAACATACTTTAATAAAATCTCAATAGAGAAAAAAAAAAAAAAAAAAAAAAAAAAAGGACAAATTCTTATTTTGTAATAAGCTTTAATCCTGGTAACGGTCAAAACAGTAAGGTTTATTTTTTTTTCCTTTTAACAATGACACTTGTATGGTTATATGTTAAATACTTGGGAACAGAAAAAAAAGAAACGGAAGAGGGAGAATGAGAAAAGGATAAAAAGAGGCGCAAGCGAAAAGCTAGCATATTTTTAAACTTACGCATATATATATGCATGTATACCTACGTATACATATGTATACAATAAATGTAGCATACGCCTATGTGCACATGTACATGCGGAGGAGGTATATCTAAGAGATAGATCATATCCACACAGAAGAAAAATGAGGAAAAATTATGGCATTTTGAACGACGATGAGAAGAACTGTGACTACAATGAAAGTATCAGATATCGGGAGTATAAAAGAAATGTTAGAAATGCGCAAATAAATTTTGAACAAATTTTAAGCGACTTTAAAGAAGGTTTAAATAATTATGAACATGAAATGTTCAGAAAAAAAGACGATGAAATGAGTGAATATTTTTGTTATAATAAAAAAAAAATTGAACAGTTGGAAAATTTACACAAAGATGGGATACAAAACTTAGATATAATGAAAAATTATTTTAGTCATAATACTACTTATTCGATAGAAATTGCAAGATATTTAAGTATTTTCGATAAATTTAGAATTCAGTTACAAACTGTTAAGAACACCTTTGACAAAATTAGTTTACATAACAATATCCATGTGATGTATAAGAAGATGGACCCCCCCCCTTTGCACTCTGACAACAATTCCAATGCATCGAAAACTGCCAATACCTTCAACACTGTGAATCGAAGCATTGATCATGTTTTTAAGGAAAGAAGCGCTTTGGAGCATTCCTTGAGCGAACTCGATAATATGATATCTGTAGGACAAGAGACTAGCTTGAAACTAAAAATTCAGAATTCGAAGATCATACAGCAGTTGAAGAAAATTAACATTATTAACACTCATTTACCACAAATACAAAAAATTTTGAAGAACATTAAACATCACAACATCAAGAGAACAGCCATTCTGTCCCTTGTTATCGCTCTCTGCATATTCGTTTTTTTCATGTTCAGGTAGCTCACCTGCGAAACTGCACCAGGAAGTAGTGACTCCAGAAAGGCCACTCCAGAAAGGCCACTTTTATGATGTGGGAATGCAGAAAAAGCGCGATGTCAAACTTTCTAAGGCTACTCCGCCATATATTTTTGTTATTCTCTGTTCAGCCATATTGTATCGGCTCCGCACTAGTTGATGACGCTCACAAAAATGGAATGGCAAAAAGAATACACATGTTTATGCCAAATTCGTGACCTTTCAAAAGCGTACATAATTTTACGCAGAAAAAATGTTCCTTCTGATAATCCATTTGAATAAGAAAACTTCTTATCGACAAAAAAGAGGGAACATTTTATATCTTCTCATAAAAGGAATATAAAAAGGGAAAATTGAGTGATGTATATCAGGACCCACTCAACAGTTTGCATGTGTATGTACGTGCACATGTGCAGTGGTCATATCCCTCCCCTCTGCATATTTTGCTACACTTTTTTTTTTTTTTTTTTTTTTTTTTTTGGTTTATGTCCTT
>FLRD01000120.1:110000-249797 GCA_900088485.1 Plasmodium ovale wallikeri | reverse complement strand
TTTTTTTTTTTTTTTTTTTTTTTTTCGCAATATATTTATGCGCGCGGTCGCTATACATATTTTATGATTAGAATTTACCTCAAAAGGGAGATTTACAAAAACAAAAAGAGTGATATGGAAAACGTACCCAATGCGTTTTGGAGTAGTTGTTGCGAACACGATGCGTTCATAAAAAAGGGAAAGACAGTTGGGGAAAAAGAATCAAATAGGTGCTAAATGCAGAGGACAAGAATGTGTACGACGGGACGGGGCTATGTGTGCTCATTCACAAGCGTGCGGAATTTCTCGTCTATGCAATAGCTCGTTTCTTGGGGACTCGTAAGGCTAATTTCCATTGTGGGGCATTCCTTTTTTTTATTTTTTTGTTGGACAATTAGTTGAACTGATTTAATTTTTCCATCCTCTATGAGAAGGTAATTTGGAAATGGTTGTCCACTGTTCATAAATAGACTCATTCCAGTATCAATGAGAAAATATCGATTATTACAGAATGATTTAATTGTATGTGATAATTGTCTCGTATGTCCAACTACTAAACGTTTTGTATTAAATTTTTTTAAAATTTTACGTAAATCCGAACATCCTTCTTTTTGGTTCGTTTGAACTTTACGTGAAATAACATCATGCCATAATACTCCTTCACGACTTACATAATTATGTGATTTATCATAATTAAGTAATTTACATCCATTTTCAATTTGTAATCTTGTTTTTAGGCAAATAGTATTAATATTAAATTTAGACATGGTATAACTTAAGCCTGCATGAGTAAATATAATATTGTTTACTTTAACAATAGGTGGTAATCTAATCAACTTTTTATAATATTCTCCTTTTTCATGAACAAAACTGTATAATCGATAATGATAATTATTTTGAAAAAATATTTCTACTTCTTTCCTATTTACATAATCAAAATAACCACATAAATTTAACTGTTCATGATTTCCCAATATTAATATTATTTTACTCTTTTTATGAATTGCATCTTTTTGTAATTGAAATAGATAATCATATATAAGTGGTCCATATATTCCTCTATCTAACACATCTCCAACTTGTACCAACAAAACATTTTCTCCAATCCATTCATCCTTTTCATTTACTAAATTTGCATGTCTCAAAATTAATTTTAAACTTTCCATATCTCCATGAATATCTCCTATAGCTATTATTTTTCCATCCCATTGTATATTGTCATATGTTTGGAAATAAGAACTATCCAGCTTTTTCTTATCAATGGCTAAATTTTTGAACACAAAATCGTTCTTTGACATATTCGCTCTTTCCACATTTTTGGCTGTTATACCGTAGAGAAGCAGTAGTGCACAAATCTTTGCTCCCCAAGTCATTTTTCCTATGTGTGATTTATTCATAGTTGCACCGCAGGCACTTTGCTTCGTCGGCCTGTATAGGCGAGCGAAAATGTGCTACCATACGCGCGTGCAAATATACGCATATGGCGAGATACTCACGTGTCGAGATACCCACGTGTCGATATACCCACGTGGTAATATAAGAACGTATACTGATGTGTAACTCCTTTTAGAGGCAAGCGGGGCATTTGTTCTTACCGTACTTCGGTTGGTACATTGCGTCTTCCTCCACCCACGTCTCGGGAAAAACAAATTCTTTGACAAAAATACCTCGTTTGTGGTAACTTTTGCAGAGTCCGATGATTATCCTGCAGCTAAGCAATGAACCCAAATGATGCACTAATATGCTGAGAGGTGCTTTAAAAAAAAGAGGAAGCACAATATGTGGGGGAGCGGGTTTGTCGAAAGAAAACATCCAAACCTGGTGAACATCCCATAAGAAGGACGGAGATAAACGAAATTCTATACAAATTGTGTACCACTGGACGGAGTTCAAAAATTTTATACGAAAATGTTTGTACAAAAAAAAAAAAAAGTTAAAATTTTTATATGGTCGAAATTATGAACATTCTCTCTTTCATCCTTTCCAATTTATACACAACTTACATTTTGTAAACCTCTGGTCTCATATATACAGCTGCGCATATATGTCACATTTGAATTTTCCTGTGTATACAACACCTCGTACTCCTACAAATGATTTTCCACTTACGATCAAACTGTTACAATAGATATGGCTCTGGTATAAAACTACAATGAAAGATTTGAACAAAACATGAAACTGTTCGTATATAAGTCAATTTAAAAAAAAAAAAAAAAAAAAAAAAAACGAACAATTTTCATAACGTATGGATTCTAAAGGAAAAAGCAAACACAGCACACACGAAATTATTTGCGCAATTACATGGTGTTATATCTATGCACATAAACTTAATACTTAAAAATAACAAAATTGAAATTGTAAAAGGGGGGAGGGGGAAAAAAAAAAAAAAAAAAAAAAAAAAAATTTCACTGCAATTATTCAGTGAACTCGCTAACGCGCCTATGCGCACGAATAAAGAGGGGTACGTACGTACATATGTGTGTACATTTTTGCACAGTCATATACGCGTACAGGCAACGACCTAAAAAATTCCCCCAATCTGTTCGTTCACGCGGTAAGCACCGTGCGGAAGGTGTTGACTTTTGACGGGGTGAACAGTAATCATTTATTTTTTTTTTTCTCTAAAGGGAGCTATAACCTAATCGACAGGAACAATTTTATCAACTCGTTTCGTACCACCTCGCATGCAAACCGTCCTACATCATCATCAAGAAACCTCCCCCCGTACCCAAAAAAACAGAAAAAAAAAAAAAAAAAAAAAAAAAAAAAAAAAAAAGGCATTGGCACATCATCCGCCGCTTACGTCAAAACCTCTCTTTCAATCTTTTCGCAAGTATGTTCAATTTGTTAAAAATTTTTCCTTGTGTTGAGCCGAGAATTAAGCTACATATAGAATATCTAGCCATTTTAATATTATTAAAACTACCTAAGATATGAATTTTCTCCCCTGCAATTACAATTCTTGTTTTAGTAGCATTTTCAATAGCATATTTAGTAGAACCATTACTACCACATATTCTACCTATACATCTAGACAAATGATCACCTTTTAATATTTTAACATCTTTAATTTCAAAACTTTCAATATATAAATCTTCAATTCTTAGTAATGCTAATGCATCTTCAATGCTAAACCCAATTAAATAAGCTTTAATATAATCAGAAGATTTTTGTAAATTATTTTTATCTTCTGTTAAATCACATGTTCTTATTTCTATTTTATCTTTATTCATTCTTATTTCTAACTTTAAATGTGTTACAATAGGTTTTATTAAATCATACCAATTTTTTTTAACTGCATGTATTCTCTGTTTGGGTACTCCTATAACTCTCATTTCTTGTGTACTAACTAAATTTTCTTCTTTTTTTTTATTTTGCTTGAATATAAATTTGTTTATTACTTTCGTTTTTTTTTCTCCTTCTTTTTCTTCCATTATATTTTCCAAAGTTAATACCTGTCTCTTATTCTCACTATTATTCATTTTTTTTTCTACTTTTCCTATCAACTTTTCTTCTTTTCCCATGCTACTTGCATGAGAACTGGAAATCTTCGTTATCATTTTCGTCATAACGGTTCAGCTGTTTAATGGTAAACTCAATAATGGCACGGGGGAAGCGTAATAAAGAGAAATGTAAAAATGAAAACTGGTAAAGGCGAAATTACGTAACTGCTTCCCGGAATGGACACTACTACCACAACGGAAAAACGGGAACGTGCTTTTCCCTATTTGGGTACGATAACCTTACACGCGCAAGCGCATACTCCGGTACGGCTATGTTGATTATGTATGTATGTATGTATGTGCTTACGCACGATGGGCATATGTTTAAACGTAGGTATTATGTACGCGCCCCTGCTCTGCTCTGCTCTACGGCAGATTGCATACGGAATCAAGAGTTAATTCGAACAAGGCGTTTATTTATATGGATGTGACACCGCGAAATGTAAAAAATGAGAACCCCTCTCGCGAGGGTGGATTGTACTAATATCTGTACTTATTGGTGGAAGCTATGGCAACACTATGATTGTGCTTCCATTACGCATTTGTTCATTTTATACGCTCGCTTTGACAATACAAGCACAGGCTTCTTCCTTGTTGGAAAGAAGCCGCTTCAGTGTTCTGCGGGATACAAATGAATTTTGCGGATAGTCGCGTTAAACAAAGCATCATCACAACAAACCGGTTGCTACTTATGTAGTAAACCGGCAAAAGGGAAAACGCTTAACTGTTAAAAAAATGCCTTAATTCATATATAAAGAAGTTGTCAGATCATATTTTTTATTTTTACTAAAATGGAATTGCTAATTATAATTTTTGCGAGTTCCACTTGTATATAAATATAAAAAAAAAAAAAAAAAAAAAAAAAAAAAAAAAAAAAAAAAAAAAAAAAAAAGCGTTGTTTGTATTTATATGAATTTTACTCCGTATTTTATTTTAAAAGGTTACTGTATTTTTCTATTTCTGTTTTTATTTTCGCATTTATTCTTGGAAAAAAGTTGTTTTCCATGGAGGAATATTCAGCGGAGGGAGAGGAACTACAATAATGGTGGCCTCATTTTCGCAGAAACGACTCGGCGAAATGGAGCAGTGGAATAAAGAAGCACAACAAGGTTTTACTTTTCGTGCACGTTGTGATGGCAATTATTTATCCGTGCCATGCTTTTCTTACGATGTAATAAACGGTGCATATTCAATGTTCATACAAGTATGGAAAAACATAAATGTGGTACATTTTGCGAAGGTATGTACAACGGGGTGAGGAAACATAGAGCTGCATACTATATATATGGGACCACATCGTTATGCATGTACATTTTTGTCCATTTCATGTGCGCAAGCAGGTCAGTGGGCTAAAGGTAAAGGTAAAGGTAAAGGCAATGGTCGCTGCGTGCAGACGTAGCGAACAGGTGCAACCAAACTGAAAACCTGCAGGCGTACACGTACATGCGCGCAAGAAACCGAAGAGCAGTTTTACAAGCTCGCAGCGGGAAGAAAGCTGAAATGGGGACTCAAATATAGATAATGATGACACCTACAACACATTAAACATCCATATGTTGCTTTAATTTTATATGATAAGTTTATGTAAAAAGAATTATGTAACGTCTGGGGAGAAGAATTTAACCCATTTACTTAATTGTAGTGCACATATTTCACTACTAAAGAAACCACAAAATTTAAACTCGGCATAGCTTTTAATTGGTTTAACCAGGATTGAAAATGTCTTAAAAAAAAGAAAAAAAACTAACTTATACGCGAATGTAGTATGCGTTTTTTTTCTCGTGTATTGCGCATATACATGTGAACCCCACCTGTCATGTCAACCGTTTGTGTTGCAATTTTTCTGCACACGCAGACAATCTGCATGTCGCAGAAAAGGAGATATAGTAACCTTTACAGAGGATAAATGAACGTACTATTTTTGCTATATGCCCATTAAACTGTTAAAATATTGGCAGTGACAATTCGCTGTTTTTCACTGTATGTAAACAGTTTTACGAAGAAACTGTATTGTGGTTATTTAAACATGTGTATATATATATATATATATATGTGCCATTATCAATTTTTTTTTTTTTTTTTTTTTAATTACCTCTTTACAAACTTCGTTTGGGCATATTTCCTAATTTTCCATTGTGTTAATGTCACGGATTAGCGTGCATGCAGAATATGTCCCACCTTTTTACCTGTATTATGTGGATATATGCCTTTCCACATTTTTTGTAAAAAATTACACTAACAGGCTACAACTTAGCTAAATATTTGGGGACATTTTTTTCGTAAACACAGTACACTTCTTCGAAATAGAGTTACGTGAGGTGCATGCTATCGAGAGAAATATGTACAAAGAAACGGGCGAAACGCAAATAAGTCTCGACAAAATGGTAAAGCAAATTTGTGGAGGTTGTAAACCTGGTTATGGGCTACAACCAACGGGTAATTGGACAGCCAAGCTGGGAAGCTCTGTGCCATTATTAAATCGGCGAAAATGGAATATAAGAACGAGTAAGGCAGAGTTTAGTGCAGTCAGGAAAACATCGAAGGGGAAACACTACTGCACCAATGGCAGGTAGGACAAAAACGCCCCATCAAAGGCATCCGATTTGAAGGCATTTCGAATTAGCATTTTTAGAATATCCTCGTAAAGTTCCCTCGAAACGTTAACCGTTTCCGAGTTATGCAATTTTCCCTCGTTTTCCTTTTTTAAGTTGTATAATACTTTCATCATTTTTTGGAAAAATAAGAAATTTTCGTTGCATTTTTTTTTCATTTCTATTATTTTACAAATATATAACATTTTAATAAATATTTTTATTTCAATAACTTTCCCTTTTTGGCTATTTTTTACGTAAAATATGACTGTTTTGTGTTTTTCGCTTTTATTACGCATGTACTCGTTCAGAAATAACATATCATCATACTTTTTAAAAATATTTTCCTCGTTCAGTAGCATTTTTATTTTATGCTTAAACAGACACACCTTTAACGGGCTACTCTTTTCCATGGCGGTGAGATTCGAATTGGCATTGTTAACATCCTTTTTTTCGTCTGCGTTCCATTCAGTCTTTCTCTTTTCGTTATTCACCATCTGACCAGAGGGGAACTCACATTCTCTTCTTTCCCCGCATATCTTCTCATCACGAGTGAATAATAAGGGCTCCTCTTTGGCAATGTTACCCCCTTTTTTCTCTTCACACGTGGGTGAACAAGTCATACGTAAACTTCTAACCAGTTCAGGTCGCTCCACCAAATTTTCTGTTGACTTTTCAAAATTGGATAACAACAGCTTATCGACCTTTGCATATTCTTCCTTTTTTTCCTTTTCGTCATAAAAATCGAATAAGGATTGTTTTACATTTTCATCACCTTTTTCATATTGACGATAGGATAGAAATGTATTGTTACTGCTTTCTCTTTCTAGGTAACCAAGTGAGTTATGACAAAATTCGCAAAAAAACAAATATCTATTGTTAGTAATTGAGTTCTTTTTAACAATTAGTTTACTCTCTTTTATTAAACTAAAATTAAAAAATAAGCAGTTGGAAAAAATAAAAATATTCTGATCAGTGTCTTTTAAAGCATCATATTGCAATGGGCTACATTCTTCACAAAAGGCATTGTCAAAAAAGTTCGGTATGTTTAAACATTCATGAGGCATTATAAGATTAACATCTGAGTAGGCAATAATGTTCGAATTACATGATTTGCACAAAACATAATTTCTTTTCATTTTTAACATACTATCCAATTCTCTGTCTGTATTTATTTCAAAAAAGGTATTGTTCTTTCTACTTACAATGATGTCTACTAACATTAAGATGTTCAACTGTTTATCTAGCAAAAAATGCACTGACTTTATCCTCCCATTTTGTACACTCAAAACAGACGGCAATAAGAGGTACCTGCAAAGGCGCTTCTTTTCTGCCGCGTTTATACCTTTCGTAAATACATCCTTGCTCCTCAATACAGAACTAAGATCAAAGCGATTGTTTTCGCAGCTACTCCAGCAACTACTGCTGCTGCTTTCGCTGCTGTGAAACCCGTCTCGTGCTCTTTCTCTGGGAGTGTTTCTCTTTTTTTCTTTTCCTTTTTTCTCATTCATTTCGACTTTTTTTCCATGCCCCTTCCAAGTGGTTGATTCATCTTTCCTCTTGTAAGTAGCATTGCAAGCGCTACGCGTGCTTACGTTTCCCCTTTGAATAAGCACACAGTTAGCTTCTTTTTTTGAATTGCCATCATTTAAAATGTCGAACTGACAATTTTCCAAAAGAGGGGTCAACGCCCCCGTTTTCCGCTCGCTTACATTTTTCACCGAAGAAGCAGCAACAGTGGGTATCGTTTCCTCTTTATATGGACTCTTTTTTGCTGATATTACATTGGATTCATCCCAAGTGTTTTTATATATAAGTTGTAATTTTATTTTATACAAGTGAAAATGTTGAATGCTCTTTTTCTTTTTAATTATTACTGATGCTTTAATATACCTTAGAAAATCCTTCGAAATCCTCAAATAATTAACAAACGATTTGGTGGAAACGCTTACTTTAACATTTAACGACACCACGTTTTGCTTAACGTAATATTCCGCATATTTCATAGTTCATACCTATGCTTGTACAGTATACATATGTGTATGCATATACACGCGCCGAAAAATGAAGAAAAATTGGAACTAGTGATTATGCGCGAAAAATGCTTACCCCGTTGTATGCTTCTCATAAGCAATTAGAAAAGGTAAAAGCGAGGAGGGTTTCTCAAATGGGTATGAATATATATGTGTACGCAAACGAACATATACGGAACAGAAATGTACATATAAAGGCCTATACCTTACACAAACGCCGGCATACATGTATATATACTTGCTTACATCACCACATTATATGTGGCCTTGTTTCACCATAAAAGAATAACGTAATTTGATTTATATAAAAAATTTCTACGCGGATTAAAGATTTGTTTCGCCGTTTTTTATTTTATCATTTTCTATATTGTTATATTGCCTTTCCCGTTTGTTTTTTTTTTTTTTTTTTTTTTTTTTTGTTAAATTTTCTTACTCACTTTACGATTTTTTTTTTTTTTTTTTTTTTTTTTTTTGCGGTTCCTCGCTTTTTCACGCTTGTACATTTTCGTGGCGCGTTAACGCGACAAATTAGCTCAGAACATTTTGTTCTTTTGTTCAGACTTACGTGTTTATGTTTATCCCCACTCTCATGACCACGATAAGGTTAATTTTCCTTTTTCCCCTTCTTTCCTTTGTAATTGCGGAGGATTTTTTCTCTGTGCATTTTTTTTTTTTTTCCTCTCTACATTCTTTTCTTTTTTTTTTTTTTTTTTTTGCACATTTATTGTTACACATTTTTGTTCATGAGAAATCCCGCCTTCTTTCATGCTTTATTTTTTTTTGGATTCAATTTTTATGGTTCAAATGTACCTTTTTCCATCTTTGCACTTATTCATTTTATTTCCTTTTTTATTCATTTTTTTTTTTTTTTTAACCTCTTTTTTGAGGTACCTTTTGTATATAATTGCAGGTTATAAGTTCTACGACCTTTTTTTTAATTGAACATATTTATGTGTTAAGTCATTTTCGAGCATGAGAGATTAAAAAAAAAGTATACATACATATATTAAAAAAAAAAAAAAAAAAAAAAAAGAGGACCCATATTTATCGTTTCGTTTGATAATTTTATAGTGGAAAAACGAACGTATTTTTTGCTAGACTGTCCATTTGCCATATGTATTAATTTTTATGTGTGTATATAAATGTATTTATACATATGTACATAATTAGTTTCTTCCATTTTGCCGCGTATGTCTGTTTCTTAAAAATATGGTAGAGTATGCACTAACGTTAACGTTCTCGGAAGGTCGTAATTTGGCCGCACTTGGGCTGTAATTTATTTTGTACTCTTTCCTTTTACTGATTGCTCGAAAACGATTTCTTAAAACAAGACACTCCATGAGTATACAAACAGGTGCATATCGTGTGTTCATATATTGCATCCATGCAAAGAAAAAAACGTTCACTATTTTTTTCTCAAAAGCTTCATATATCCTATATATATGCATACGCGCACGGCATACATGTAAGCCAAAAATGAAAACCAGCAAATAAAATTAAACTGAGAATACGATTAGGTGCACGAATGTGAACAAATGGCATGACAAGAAAATATCTACGATTCGTTTTTTAACTAACATTACTGCTTTTAATAGAGTATCAAATCATTTATATTTTATACAGTTTTTTTTTAAAATACCAAAAACTGCAGTTTCATTCCTTCGGTTTAAATAAAATCATTTTTAGAATTGTGCAAATGGTTTCGAATCATTTAAGTTCGGTTGTGCGTATATTGTATATATTGCATATAAATGTACGGTTATATACATTCACGTATTCATCATATCGTTGTATTTATATATACGTGTTTCTGTGTACTTTTTTATATGTACCCCTATATATTATTCGTATGTTCCCTACGTATGTATTAATGGTAAATACCTCAAACTGTGCGTATAAACATTCACAGTTATTCACCCTATAAGTGCCATACATATTTATATGATCACAAGAAAATTTATAATGTACAATGCAAAAAAGTAAAAATATGGTAATTTTTATTTCACTGGAATTTTCATTTTATGAATATACATGTATATGTTAACCGAGATTAATTCTTCACCCTTTAAAATTGCCTAAAGATACCAATTCAGAAAGCAAAAAGAAAAAAAATTAATGCATTTAGCTTATATATATTATATATATATATATATAATATAAATATGTATACATGTATGTATATGTACGTATACATCACGTATGTTTGTATTTATATATATATTATTTATGAATGTATGTACCAATGTATGAATGTATGTACCAATGTACGTATGTATGTACTAATGTACGTATGTATGTACTAATGTACGTATGTATGTACCAATGTACGTATGTATGTATTTATATTCACGTGTAGTAATATTTATGCGCGTGCTAGGTAATACGCGGTGCAACGTCTTGAAAATATTTTTGCCAAGTAAAAAAAATTAAAAAAAAAAAAAAAAGAATTAAATAGTTAAACAAAGGATTGCTTAAAAAAACGCAAAAAAGTAAAATCTAGATTAAATCAAAAAAAAAAAAAAAATAAAAAATAAAATAAAATAATAAAATAAAATTAAAATGAATACTAAAAGAAAATTAAACAAAATTAAACAAAATTAAACAAAATTAATCAAAATTAAACAAAATTAAAACAAAATTAAAAAACATTAAAAAACATTAAAAAAAAATTAAAAAAAAATTAAAACAATTAAAAAAAAAATTAAAACAATGCTAAAACTAAATTAGATTAAAGTCACAATAAACAAAGCGTTTGTATTTTTTCAAAAATAAAATAGCAACATTTGTGAAGATCTAGATTGTATGTGTCATTATAAGTTAGTACAGTTATCAACTGTGAATTCGTTTTAACCATATATTACGCTGCCTACTTACACTTTTTTTTTTTTTCGCATAACCAAGAATAATTAAGTGATAATAAAGACTACAAAGCTGTCATTTTTTTGCCACATATGTATACTATATGCCACTCGTAGTGACGTATATCTGCGTAGATAAGCAGTACGTACATAAATACCTGCGTAGGTATAAAAATGCGTTTATATGTACCTACGTAGGTAAGCTATTGGCCTATATGTACCTACGTAGATATGCAAATACGTATATTCGTGCCTGCGTAGATATGCAAATACGTATATACGTGCCTGCGTAGTGATTACAAACCTAACGGGTGCTCATTCACTGCCATATAAAACATGAATGCGTATGTACATATTATGCACCTACAGATAAACATATTCGTGTGCATATAATTTGTAATACTGTTTTTGCATCAACATTTGTTCTGTTTGCGTTAAGTTCATTTCATTAAATGTATAACATACTTTTTTTGAGTAACATACTTTTTTTCTCCATGTAACCCCCCTCCCCCCCCAGCCATAAGTAACAAACGAATCAAAGTTACGTGCAAACCAGTGTATACAAACAGAGAAAAGTCATAGAAAAATTACCCAAAAAAAGGCAAAGGCGAAGGAGAAAGAGAAAAAGCTACAATTAAACATAAGAACGCCATTCATTACATGCATATTCATGAAGAAAATTCGCTCATGTGAAAAGGTACCTATTCACGCAAACTAAAATAACATAAAATGTATGCACGCATATAGATACCATACGCATACGTGCGCACATATATATATATATATATATATATATATATATATATATATATATATATATATATACAAATACTCGTGTACATGCATATACGTACATATACATGCATATGCAAGCACATGAAGCACGTATGCAAACATGCACATGCGCAAGTACACGTACACGTACCTGCGCGAATACACTGATATATGTGCATTAACGCGTATATAATGCGCACATAACGCATATACACACATACGTGCATAGCATATATATACACTCCATATACGTGCGAACGTTCGTACTCGCGTTTGGAACATTAATAGAAAAAAACGTATATGGAGTAAAGCCAAAAAATGATTAATAGTTTTTTATCAATTTTTTTATTTGTTCTTATATTTGAAAACCTTGTAGAGTCAGTAAAAAGTAGAAATAGTCATTATATACACATGCATAATAATGTCGATAAGAATAACATCATTGAAACTGATACCAAAACGAGAGAGAAATATGGCAATGTAAGGAGGCACAGTAACGTTCTTTATGATAACTATAAAAAAAAGTTCATGCCCCTATATCTGTCCAAGGGAACAGATGCATTAAACCCCATTTGTAAGAGCAATAAGAAGAAACAGGGAGATCATTTGGGAAAGGATTCATATTTCATTTCAAGGGAGAACTCAAAAATCCCCTCCTACTCGCACAACCTTCACGGTTATCCCAATTTGTTGGGCAGTCAATCCAGTGATAGAAAATGGAACGTGAGCGAGATTCTGGATGAAAAACATCGTAACGAAGAGCATCTTACGGAGGATCGTCTTATCGAAGAGCGTTTTACTGAGGAGCATCTTACTGGGGAGCGTCTTACCGAACAGCGCGCACCACACTGGAGTTACCGAGCCAATAATGAGACAAAAGAAAGTTTTACGAGTTTCATGTCAAATGATGAATACTTGCAGAGCAGCTTTCGGGAGAGCTATTACTCAAATAACCCAAATGATGGAAGTACAAAAAATAAAAGTAGTAACAAAAAGGGAAGTTATTTTTTAGAAGATATGTCAGATAATTTTTCCAGTTGTAACATTGGGAATGATATGAACATGGAGGAAAATATACATGAAAAGAAAGAATCCTCCAATATATCTGCTTCTTATGTAAAGTCGAAAAGCGATATGATATTTTTCGACAGCTCAGATGAAATATCGCGTAGAGGTGAAATATTTAACAAAATGAGAACTAGAAAAAAAAAAAAAAATTTAAATAAATTGTTCTACAGTTTTAAGTTACCAAATAATGTTATGCTGCTAAAAAGAAGGGGGTACTTTGACAAGCACAGCAGCCAAGGAGGAGGGTATAGGACCTCCTCGAGGGAAGCAAAGGGAGGAAAAACTGATCAGGCTGGCGACGACGATGTAAGTGATACTGGTCAGGACGATGCGTGTGCTGCTAACGGCGTACCCGCGCAGAACGCGACCTTTTTAACGTACGAAGAAAAGAACATCATGAAAAAAAGAGCATTTGTTGATTACAGTAACTACATTAGAGAGAGGAGGTATCCCTATTTTAATTTTTTAAAAAAGAAAAATGAAAAAATTGTGAAAAAGTTGTTAATTGCGAATAACGGAATGGCAGCTCTGAAATGTATTTTGTCCCTAAAAGAGTGGTTATTTAAAAGATTTTATGATGAAGATTTGATAAAAATTATAGTACTAGCTACGCAAGATGATATAGAGAGTAACGCGAAGTATATTTCCCTAGCAGATAAAGTCGTAAAAGTACCTTCGGGTAAGAACACAAATAATTATGCAAATGTTTCTTTGATAGTAGACATTGCTAAGAAAGAAGATGTAGATGCAGTGTGGCCTGGATGGGGACATAGCTCAGAGAATCCATTATTGTCAACCATGTTGGAAAGAGAAAATATAATTTTTATTGGCCCAACTGGTAAAGTAATGGAAGCTTTGGGAGATAAAATTTCAGCGAATATTTTAGCTCAAAGTGTAAATGTACCTGTAGTTAAATGGAGTGGAGAGGACATAAAAATAGAAAACTTTGAAGATCGTATTAGTGATGATGTATATAACAAATCTACCGTTCATTCATTGGATGAATGTATTAAAGAATGTAAAAGGATTGGTTTTCCAGTTATGATAAAAGCATCACAAGGTGGTGGTGGGAAAGGTATTCGGAAAGTTCAAAACGAAAATGAAATTAAAAAAGCATATGAACAGGTACAGAATGAATTACCGGATTCACCCATATTTTTGATGAAGGTATGCAATAATGTAAGACATATTGAAATACAAGTTATTGGAGATATGTACGGAAGTGTTTGTTCCTTAAGTGGAAGAGATTGTACTATGCAAAGAAGGTTTCAGAAAATATTTGAAGAAGGACCACCATTAGTTGTACCAGAACCTATTTTTAGAGAAATGGAAAAAGCTTCTATAAGACTTACGAAAATGATAAAATATAGAGGTGCAGGAACTATTGAATATTTATATGATCAAGTAAGGCAAAAATACTTTTTTTTAGAATTAAATCCTCGTTTGCAAGTTGAACATCCAGTATCTGAAGGAATAACAAACACGAACCTTATCTCAATTCAATTGCAAGTGGCTATGGGTATACCACTCCAAAATATAGATGATATTAAAAGGTTGTACAAAATAGATGATATTCAATGTGAATATCGAAATGAATCTCAATCATTGAAAAGACAATCAAATGGGTATACAAAAATGTACGAAAGCGGTTGTGTAAACAAAACGTATAACCACTTTGGTGTTTCAAATGATGTTTCAAAGGAAAAGAAATCGATGCCAAATTCAGATATGATAGAATCTACTTCCAAAAGAGATGACCAAATGAAAGATTTAGAAATATTTGATTTTTATAATAACAGACCCTATGTTAAAAATCATGTAATTGCTGCAAGAATAACAGCAGAAAATAGTAATGATAGTTTTAAGCCAACATCAGGTAAGGTTAAACGAATTTATTTTCAAAATTCGAAAGATGTGTGGGGTTACTTTTCAATTAATGACGGATTCGTACATGAATATTCCGATTCACAAATTGGACATATTTTTGCAAAAGGAAAAACTAGAGAAATTGCTAGAAAAAATTTAATATTATCACTAAGGAAGTTAAATATAGATGGAGATATTAAAACAGTTACAAAATATTTAGCTAAAATTTTAGAGACAAAAGCTTTTATAGATAATAATATCACTACTAATTGGTTAGATACCATAATAGAAGGGAAAAAATACATTTACTATAATGCTTTTCATATAATAATTTTATGTGCTGCTATATTTAAACTTCTTATACATTTTACAAGTGAAAAGGAGAATGTAGTAGATGCTTTGTATAGAGAAGATATTGCTATAAAACCAAAAGATGCAATTATATATAATGTAAAGAACAAAATGAAAAATGCTTACATTTTTGATATTACCTTTCAAAATATGAAATATAATTTTAAGTCATTTAACACGGGTGAAAATTTATATAAATTGGAAATAAATGATCAACGAATAGAACTATTAGCTGAGTATGATAAAGACAATAATAAAGTATTTACATCTTTTAACAATCAAACATATTTATATACATGTTCAGAAGATTCTCTAGGTATACATATGCAGCTAAAAAAAGATAACATTTTTATCCCCAAAATTACCAATCCTTATCAGTTAATATCTAACACAAATGGGAAAATAGTTAAGTATTTAGTTAAGGATGGAGATAATATAAAAAAGAATGAAGACTATGTTGAAATTGAAGCTATGAAAATGATTATGACATTTAAAGCAACAGAAACAGGTATATTGAAACATAAAATGTCCGAGGGGACAATTATTAAAATTGGGGACCTTTTAGGGGTAATCGAAAAGAGGAAAGAAATGAATGAACAACAGCAGGAAATAAACGAAATCATAGAATTCACAGGAAAACTAGATTTATCGAACAAATATGCATACGAACTAGACAACTCTGAATTACCATCCGGCGGTAATATTTGCAAAATGATGAACAATAGTCGGGATGTTGAGACTACTTTGAGTTATATCGAGAAAAATAATATACGTGACGAGGTTAACAGTTCGTCCCTAAGTGAAGGAAAAACTAGAGAGAGAAAAACATCCAGTTGCATGAGTGCTGCGCATGAGGATTTTATTACAGAGGATATGAGACTGCTAGGAAGGATAGAAAGAAGAAACTCTGCAGACGACGTGCTTTGCGAACAAGATGATACATCATTAGAGGTAGGAAACCGCAAAAATAAGCTTTTCCTGAGGCAAAAAAAGAACATCTTTCGTCTATTTTCTAACAAGAATCAATGTAATAGGGAAAAAGCGGCGAATGGGTCAGAGACAGCTACTACTACCACAGCTACCTCAGCAGCCGCCTCAGCAGCAGCCTCAGCAGCAGCAACAGCAACAAATTATCTGAACGACAAGTTAAACTGTGTAAAGACATACTTGACCAATTTGAACTTTCCTAGCGCGGGTTCTACTTCCAATGCAGGTCTCTCTCCCAATGAGAGCACATCTCCCCCTGTAGACGAAGTAAATAGCTCTGCTGCTACGCAATCGGGGAAAAATGATTCAGCAAACACATCGTTCGGTAACACATCCATTGGCAACAACTCGTTTGGTAGCAGCTCTATTGGAAATACCTCGCTGAGCAGTGACCAGGTGAATATTCTGTCCACTGAAAATAACGCACCTAACTGTAAGATTAACAACCAGGATAGATTACCTAGCGAAGTTGTATCAACTGAAAATGCATCAAATGAGAAAATGTCGAGCGATGCACTGAGCAAAAATGAGACGAACCATAACACAGCCAGCAAAAGTGGGGAAGACGTCAGAAAGGACAGCGGTGAGAACAACGGCAAGGGATGTGACCAGCACAGTAGATACGCACATAATGGAGAATCTCTTCTAGACTATTCGAACATGAAACGCATCGAATTTTTGTTGAAAGGTTACGAACAAGATTATGAAAAGTGTTTCTCACAGTTAGTGAAAGAAGGAGAGGATTCGAATTTGAATTCCTTTTTTTGTAAAGTGAATTACATATTAGAGAAATTTATAGAATACAATGCTCTTTTCTCAAAAAGAGAAATTATGACAGAGGTGGAGATGTATGATATTTTGTACACATCAATAAGTGATAAGAAAAAGCAGTACGAGATTGTACATGCGTATACATACAATTATATGAGCGTAAAATTTGTTGAAAAAATCCTCAGTTATTTATTACACAATAGCGAAAAGGAATTGCCATTAGACACATTAGATAAAATAAAAACATTGGGAACATTTAGAGGAAAAAATTTTGGAAGCATTATTTTGCTAGCCAAGTCAATTTCCTATTTGACAAAATATAAGGGAATAGTTAAACGTATGGAGAGTGAACTAAATCACGGAATTGTGAAGGGCAATGCTGAAACTGAGAAACACACGAGGTTGTCATCCACCCAAGTACGACAAAGCACCATTATGGAAGATGCCAAACCGGAGCCTCAACAAGGACCCGAACCAGAGGAATTATTAAAAAATAGAAATTATGAAAACATTGTGCACTCTTTTTTGAAACATCCATTGAATATTCATATGTTCCTTCCTTCCATGTTAACACAAAAATGGCATGATTACCCAACATTGTTAGAGATATATGTTCGCAATTTATATAAATACTTTACCATAAAAACGGTAACAATTTCAGATATATGCATTAAATTTGCAATAAATGGTTCAAGGTTTGATAATCTGTTACTTCTAAATGAGAAGGATACTATAGATGTGGAGAGTAACTTGTGGGGAGAGGAAACTAACGGAAATACAAACAGCATAAACAACGTACATATTATAAACAAGAGTGAAACCTTCTTTGATTCGTTATATAGAGATAAATCATCTATAATCCCCATGATGAATAAATGCAATAAGTTGTATGTCTATAATTATTCTCAAAATAGCTATGGAGACATTTACGAGTGGAATAGTAGCCAATCGAAGGATATGGGAAATATAAAAATGGAAAAGAGTAGAACTAATATGCTGCCATTCGAAAAAAACATTTTATCATTTGAGGAAATTTGCAAGAATTATGATCTACACAATTTGGGCGAAAACTTATTTAGTAAGACTAAAATATACCAAGGGTTGTACAAGAAAAATAGTAAAAACACATCCTTATTTGCGCAAAGAATGATAGATCTTGGAGATATAAAGCAGTTATGGGGACTGAACGAAAACACCGCTTCTGCTACACCACGCACTGGAAGTGTTGTAAGCAAAAGTAGTAGCACAGGAGGAAGAGGAGTATGGGATATCCTTATGCGTGAGTTACGGGAAGCCGTTGAGGACATAACCCTTGCTAGAATGAACCCGTCAGTTCACGATGCGAAGGTGAGTAGCTATGTAATTTACAGTGTGGTCATCAATGGCAACAATGTAAGTGACAATGGAAGCAGCGTGGAAGAACAAATAGAGAGCGTCAAGGATGTTTGCAGAAAGTTTTTCAGCGCGTATAACGAGCTTCTGATAGAGAATTACGTTAACGGTGTGTACATTAAAATATATACGAGGCTGAACCAAGGGTTATCGATGGGAAGCCAAGCTATCCCAAACATCCAGAACATTCCTGAAGGTGTCATAGAGCTTAAACTGGAGAGGACTCTGAAGCTTCACGTTGTATTTGATAATGAGAAGGAGCTTGTGGAGGAGGTAAGCGAAATTCCTCCTTTCGAAATTGATGCCATGTATTTGAAGAGAAAACGTGCGAGAGACGTAGATACCGTGTATGCTTATGATTTTATTAAATTGATAGATGTGGCACTAAACAGGGAAAATAGAAACTTACAGGACGATTTTAACTATGTTAGCAGCATAAAGGAGTTTAAGATGGATTATGCAAGGGCGCAAAAGTGGGGGAAAGGTGGCGCAGAACGTAGCTGGGAAGGTTGCGAGACATGTAGTGAGAAAGGTCAAGAGGGAGACGAGAGAAACACAGCAGAGAATAGTACAAACGGTGCGCCTCTGTTTAACGATTGCGAGAACGTGACTGGGTTGGATGCGAAGATAAAAAGGTCTCTCTATTTGTCAGATACCCTAGATGTTGGAAAAAACAAAATGAGTGTTATAGGATTGCTGATGAATGTAAAGACTAATGAATATAGAGAAGGAAGAGATATCGTTTTTATAATTAATGATATTACAACGTTTGGAGGTTCCTTTAGCGTATTAGAAGATGAATTTTTTTATGGCATTTCATGTTTTGCAAGGGAGAAAAAAATTCCACGTATTTATATTTCATGTAATTCTGGAGCGAGGATTGGATTGTATAACTTTTTGATGGATAAGATTAAAGTATGTTGGAAGGATGAATCTAAGAAAGAATTAGGTTATAATTATATTTACATAACTGAAGATGTGAAAGAAAAAATAGCTAAGGATGATATTCTCTTTTTAAGAGAACATAGTGAAAATAATGAAAAGAGATATATTATTGATGGTATAGTAGGTAATTTAAATAATAATATAGGGGTAGAAAATTTAAGAGGTAGTGGACTAATTGCAGGAGAAACATCCAAAGCGTATGATGAAATTTTTACTCTTTCATATGTTACTGGGAGAAGTGTTGGAATTGGCGCTTATCTCGTAAGACTAGGAAAAAGGACTATACAAAAAAAAGGATCTTCTCTTTTGTTAACTGGTTTTAATGCTTTAAATAAAATACTAGGAGAAAAAGTATATGTTAGTAATGAACAATTAGGTGGTGTAAAAATTATGATGAGAAATGGTATATCCCAATTGGATGCTGAAAATGATCAAGATGGTGTTAACAAAATTTTTCAATGGCTATCCTATGTTCCTAAAACGAGTATAGATTCTTATGAAGTTATAGAAAGGATGATAAAAAATGAGCATATTCAGGATGAGAAAAACTATTTAAGTGGAGAAACAAATATAAGGAGAAAAACAATAGATAGTGATTCCATGGATTATGGTAATAAAGGAGAAGGTAAATCATTAGGTAAGAATAAAATTTACGTTAGACATTTAAACGACGTGGATACAGATAATCTGCAGGAAGCAGATATGGTTGAATTGATAAGAGGAGTTGGAGATAGACAAGGATTTTTGGACAAAGGAAGCTACTTCGAATACATGAATGAATGGGGAAAAGGTATTATAACAGGGAGAGGAAAATTGGGTTCAATACCAGTCGGCTTTATAGCTGTAAACAGAAATTTGGTAACTCAAGTAGTGCCTTGTGATCCTGCATTAAAAACTAAAGCAATCAAAGCAACATATGCACCATGTGTTTTTCTACCAGATAACTCGTATAAAACTGCACAAGCAATTGAAGACTTCAACAAGGAGAATTTACCTCTATTCGTTTTTGCTAACTGGAGAGGTTTTTCTGGAGGTACTATGGATATGTTTAATAGTATATTAAAATTTGGCTCTATGATAGTTAATCAATTAGTTAACTATAAACATCCTGTTTTTGTTTACATTCCTATTTTTGGAGAATTGAGAGGTGGATCATGGGTTGTTGTAGATGAAACATTGAATAGTCAAATGATTGAAATGTACGCAGATACGAATAGCAAAGGGGGTATACTAGAACCACCTGGAATTGTTGAAGTTAAGTTTAAATTACCTGAAATTAAAAAATTGATGCACAGTATTGACACGTCGATCATCCAGCTGAAACATAAACTCGAAAATGCCAAGGTACGCTACACTTCTGCGAGTGCACTGTCAAAAATGGGGCACATGCCATCCTGTATATTTATGCATGTGTATATATTTGTGCTCGTTCGAATAAAAGGGAGAGATCCCAACTGTGTCATCCTCATGCGCAAGGCTTTTTTATGCGTACATGTTTTTAGTTGGATTGTCGAATCCTCGCATTTGTACTGTACATCATACCACTGTGCATATCAAACCTCCCCCTCCCCCTCCCTTTCCTTCACAGGGTGAAGAAGAGATATCCAAGATAAAAAAGGAAATTGAAGCCAAGGAGAAGGAGCTCCTACCCTTCTATTTGCAAGTGTGCCATCGATACGCGGACTTACACGACGTATCTGCATGTATGAAGTCGAAAGGCGTTGTTAGAAAAATAGTTCCATGGGAGAAGGCTCGTTCGTTCTTTTATTACCGCCTTTTAAGGAGACTGCTAATGAACTATCTAAAGTAAGACTAACTACGAGGACGCGTGATGTTCTTCAAGCACGCTGCCTACCTTTTGTTAAACAACATGACGTTATCTCCTGCACATCCCGTGAGAGAGACACCCAGTGTATAGAGCAGTGCATTATATTTTTTCTCGTTTTTCCATTTCGCCTATTTTATTGGTTTTCCCCTTTTCAGTAAAAAATATGGTAACAGCCTTCCCAAAAGTGCCGAAATGGATAAGCTAATCAACGACGTTAACATCTCGGACGAGGACGACTATGAAGTGTGTAAAAAAATTTTAAACGACGATATTTTGAATCGAATAAAGGAAATGAGCGATGATATGGTGTACAGGAAAACGATGGATGATTTTTTTAAGGCCTTTCAAAATTTACCAAAAAAGCAAAAATCTGAACTTTTTAAAAAAATTAGTTCGTATGAATATTAATTTTTTCCATCCCCACGAGTGGCGCCAAGCCATTGTGTAGTTATGAAGTCAGCGCATAGTTTCATAGCACGTACGTAGTTATTTTGTACTATGTATCTGCTATGTAGCTACCCGCGTAGATGCTACGCAGCTGCTACGAACAAAGATAGGGAGGACCTTTTTTTACGTTTTCAATTGTTAAAAAGCTTTTTTTTTTTTTTTTTATCAGTATTTATGTTTGCCATATACATCCCATCTGCATTTTGCAGTTGTGAAAGGGCATCCTTCATGATGTCCATGATCACCTTTTTTTTTTTTTTTTTTTTTTTCGCATTTGTATGTTTTATTTTTCACCCTTTCATCATGTCCATTCATTTTACGCCCCTTTCTCAATTTGGGCACTTTTTATCTTTCCCATTATCCCATTTGCATGTGTGAGCATATGTGGATGTATGGTCGTTTGCATTTTATAATCCATATCTGGTTCATGATAACGATGTTTTTTAATATTTAAGATGGCAAAATGAAGGGGAAATAATGTACACAATGGTAGTGTTAGTAGTACGAGAGAATACGTACTCGCACACATTGTAATTGCTCCCTTGTTCACTCCTTTTGGGAGTTACACATTTTTATGTTTGTTAATAGTTAAATAATTAAAAATAATAATTACCATGTGTCTATTTTTTTTTTTTTTTTTTTTTACTTGATACAAATCTCTCCTATATGCACATGTGCACGTGTCCATATGTACATTTGTTGTACTATGTGAAAAAAACAACCTATTTTACCACTTTAGATGTTAATAACGGATTTACGCATGTGCACTTGTGTGTACATTTATCTGACGCTGAGCGTAAGCTTGATTGTTGTAATTTTATATTGGTAAAAGTGGCGGAATTTGTGCAGTAAAGTTGCCATGAACTCGTTGCAAAATTCTAGCAGAGTGATATACCCCTTTTTGCTTTCAAATGTGTTAGTTAGCTCATCTTCTTAGAAAGTCGAAAAGGGGAAATTACTTTGCTCCCCCCTCCCTGTCCCCACTTTTTTTTTTTTTTTTTTTTTTTTAACAAATGACGTTAAGCAAAGAGCAGTAGTACGGGGTAGGCTTATTTGCATTTGCGTATAAGATGGAGAACTCAAAGCCCATGTTCATGTTTTAGCATGGGATAGTTATGCCTCCATTATGGACGTATTCAGTACGTCAGTTAAAGGCGAAAGTCTTTGTTATATAATTTAATTTTATTCCCACATTTTCTGACTATTACTATAACTCTTTAGTTGCAAACTTTGTATTTTCATCCCAGTAATCCCTCTTTTTTTCTGCTCCACGCTTCGTGAGCCATGAGTTTCCTGTCCGCTTACTGATCACGTACTGTCAATGTGCTATTTATAGGTACTTTCGTGAGTTACACACATTTCGTGGCTAAATATATGAAGGGTTAGGAAAAGAGTAAACCCTTTACTAATTTGTCATAACGAATTATCTACCTTATAACTTAAAATAAATGGTTCACTCTTTTTTACGAATTGACTTTTAGAGTTTCTTTTTTTTTTTTTTTTTTTTTTTTTTAAAATAGACTTAGTTCACTCTTTTTCCGGGTTGTGAAAATTGCCCCCTTTTTATGTGCGCATTTTTTTTCAACAGAAGTAGAGCATGAGCACTATTTACGCCATCGTGAGGTAAACACTTATACTGAGCTATCCTGTGCTACGGAAAAGGTCGTTATACTAGGATGCACTGTGTTTAATTTTTTTTCCCTTTTTTTTTTTTTTTTTTTAAAAGCTTAAAGAAGTGCATATTTATTAAACTCCCTTTTTGCGAAAAATAAACGTATACCTTTTTAAGGAAAGGTATTTTTCCCTCTTAAATTAAAACACTGAAAATCAGACATATGGTATGAATTTAAAGTTGTGATGAACCACTCAGTTTGGTTGTTTTTTTTTTTTTTTTTTTTTTTTTTACAAGAGCAAATACGCAACCTGGTGTAAGCGGCATCTTCCTAAAAGCTGTAGGTACTACGAAGTTTTATCTTTTTTTTATTCGTCATTTGTTCCATGTTTACCACGGAAGGATACGCACAAAAGAAAAACACTGCTAGGTTAGGAAGAACGAGGGCATTAGGAAGTACATCATAAACTAATCACCTGAGGGAGAAGCGAAAGGCGTGGATGCGGAAGTGAGGCACGATGGCAGAGAACTATTACGAGTCCAGCGTGAAGAAGGAAAACCAAATAGAGTACGCCGATAATATATATCTGTCGAAAAATATTCTGAATAATAGAGAAAATGCGCTTAATTATTTTTATACGTCCCCATTTTACACATCGAAAAGTCATATGTCTTTAAATGAGAAGATACGCATTGGTAAAAATATAGATGATGAAGAAGAAGGATATTTATTTGATATAACTTATGACAACCTATCCGTTTTGAAAATAAATCAACCATCTGATATAGTAAGTTTACATATATATTATAATGCTAATGCTATATTTCATATCTCCTTAACACATAAATATAAATTAAAAAATATTTCATATAAAAAGGTTATACAGATGTTTTGTATTTTTAATGGAAAAATATACAGTTCTCGATCATTTGGAGAATTACTAACTAATAAAATAAACAACATTGTAAGGAATATTGAAAAATGTTATGACTGTGTAGATAATATGATGAACTTTAACATAACGTCCAACTATTACTTTGAAGCAAAGGAGGATAATTCGCAACTCGACGAGGTTTATAGAAACTATCGCCTAAACGATGTGCATATTTCGACCAAGAAGAAGCAAAAAAGGCTGCATACCTAGTGCTGTTCCTTTTACGCCTTTTTTTTTTTTTAGTCAGCGTGTTGGTGCAAAACAAACAAGTAAAGGGAGAACCCCGTGAAACGCAATACAGCAGTATATATACATACATATATATATATATATATATATATATATATGTCACATCGTGACAACATGAAAATGTTGCAAATGTCGCTATATATAATAGTCTAATATAGAGCTTCTCATATGGATGGCGGAATTTTTCTTTATTTGAGCATTTTTCAAACTTTTTCGAATTTTATGAACTTGTTTACACTTACTTAAAAAGTCAGAATTATCTTCCGTATTTAACCTATCCGTGGAATATGTCATATGCTGATGCGTCACATTATCGGTGTCCCCCCCATTATCAGCATCATCCTTATCATCCGTTAGAAAAAAGCATTTCTCTTTTTCCTCAATTTCTGTGTTATGAAGTAGGTTTCCCACAGATCCGCTTAAGCAAGTTAACAACAACGTTCGAATGTTATGTATCTGCAGCGAAGCGAAAAATGAAGCAGTGAAGTGGAAATTACACGAATAAATGCTGAGCAACATGCGGTGAGGAGCTGCCCAATATTATGTGTACGCATGTACTGTATACTCATATGTTACGCGCACATGTGATGTTACTCTTTTTTTGGTTTACTATATTATGAATATATATTTTTATGAGAAAATTATCCGTGCTCGTTTTCTCTATTGGACACTCAAGACATTCTATCTGCAAAAAAAAAAAAAAAAAAAAAAAAAATATCGCAACTAAAATGCATGCACAAAAAGACAAAATGGAGAGCGGAGTTTGAGGAAAGAGAGAAAATATGTATGTGTCGTGAAGGGTAAAGAAAATTGACTCCCACCTCTGTTCATAAATCACACATAATGAGACATGAGTGCAAGGTATATAATCCAAAATTTTCATTTTCCTTTCTTATGTTACCTTTCCTTACCTGTGAACTTTCTACAACTGCATATAAGCTCTGCAAAATATTATCCGAATGGGCGTTAACGAACTTGTGCAAACACTCAATGTAGTTCATATTGTCTACACAAACACTATAATACGGTATTCCTTTTTTTTTTTTTTTTGTCTTATATACAAAAAGTGTTCTGTATTACCACTGCAATTAATTATTTTAATTTAAATGAGTAAAATAAAGGGAAAAAAAAAAAGCTTCGCATACCCAGAATTACCCCTAAAAAGTTAAATCAAATGCTACCCCTAAAAGGGAAAAGAAAAAATGGAAAAAACCGCGTTGCTCTACAAACGCCTGTTAGCACGTCTCCGCTCGAGCATGTGCACGCGAGTATACGACAGAACACATTTGCTCTCTCGCAGAAGAAGCAAAGAACTCAAAGGGCACAAATGACGTGAAAACGAAAAAAAATAACAACAGTAGCTGCAATGGTTCGCAGGGGCAATTAAACAAACATGACTCCGCCGTAGGGGATGATAACATAATCGACAAAATAAATGAGCTCAATTTAATATTGATACAAAACAAGGATGAAATAAATCATCTCAGGCAGGAGAAGGAGACATTCTCCTCGCAGGTACGTGCTACGCACATATGTGTGTATAAACATGTACGCATGTACATATGTAGGATAAGCATTAAAACTGACATGCATGTGAGAAGTTCGCTTGTGAGCTCTATTCATGTGTGCAGTACGACACAAGCGAATGCATCCACAAGTGCGCAATTTCTCCCGTTTCAGATTTCGAATTTCGTCAATAAGTGCAAGGAGCTGCAATGTATGTGCACCGAAAAGGAAAACGAGATAATCCAGTTGAAGGAAGATGAAAAAAAGCTAGTGCAACAATTGAATGAGCATAAAAGAGAAAAAGCAAAATTGCATGAAGATATAAAGCATTTACTCAACACAGAAAAAGACAAAAATGTTCATATATATAACATGGGAGAACAAATAACAAAATTAAAAAATGATTTAATCGAAAAATGTAATGAAATTGACTCACTGAATGATAGAATAAAACACTTGGATGAAAAGATAATTATTTTGCAAAATGAAAATGTGAAGAGTAAGATTGATGTAAGTAATAATGCGAAAAGGCAGGATATGATAAATGAACACATAAATGAGAAGGAGAATAAAATAATATCACTTGAGGTTAAGGTTAAAAAGATGAATAAGGTCATTAAAGAAAAAACAGATGAAAATGAAAACTGTAAAAAGAAAATATCACAACAAAATAACAAAATAGCTCAACTTTGTGAAAAAATACAACATCTTGAAATAGGGCAACAAGCGGATATGGAAAAAATTAAAAAGTTTGCAGACAATATCAAAATTTTAAAAAAAAAAAACAACAAAAGAGAAGAACGAAATAGGGAATCAAAAATGGTAGAAGAAAGAAAAGACAACGAAGATGTCTTATTCAACTCACAATTTTATAATTTAAACAGAAAAAGAGACAATAAAGGAAAACATAAAGGATGTACACCAACAAATGATGGTAAAAACTCTCGCAAGCAGCGTGCACTCGCAGGTAGTGGCATCAGCACCAGTGACAGTGACGATAGCGACGAAAGTGACGGAAGCCACAGCAACGGCAGCGGTGACGGAAAAATTATTACCTTTTCGAGCAAATACAGCACGAAAAGAAATGAGCAAAAGGATGTAATTTCAAAAATGAATATAAAGCAGTCGAGTGGAAAACAGAAATAAATCCTCCCTTGCCACAAACAAGGGGAAAAGCGTAAAGTAAGCAGTGGACGCGAAAAACGCCGTTGGAAAATTAACACTTGGCAGGAAGAATGGGATCAGTTTTTACATTCTGACCACTCTTTATAAAATTTAATTTTATGCAATCTCTACTTTGCTCTTGTTTGTTTTTCTAAACTTTTTCCGCTCCTTTTATCGCCCTTTTCGAAGACTCACAACATTAACACATATACATATGCACGGGGCACAATTTGCATTAAGCAAAACTATATAGCACGTTTTTGCCTTATCGCTCCCTTTTTGTGCTCATCTTTCTTTTATTACCTACTAGTACGCTGGGGTGAAGCTATACGAAATGTTTAGGCTATTCGCAATTTGGTACAGCTATAGAGGAGACACACAGTTAGCAAATGAGTATATGTGCCCACATGTTGGTTACGTATATACATAAGCACCTAGGAATGTGTGCATATGCATGCTCATCTATACTTCCGCCGGTAGATACGCATGTAAACATGCGAAAAACTCCCTTGCATATTCGCAGTGTGACAAAAGTACTTACGTCAAAAAGGTCAGCAATGAAATCGTCGAGATTCGGCCTTATGCTGTTATTGATATATAGATACTGCAGTACGGTGGAAAATAAAAGGTACACCGATTTTGTCCTTTCTATTTACAGATAGGATGTGTCAGCACAATCTACACGCGGCCATGATTGCGCAGTTAGATATACATACAAACATGCGTGTGTGAGCGCGCAACTAGGTGTACATACGAACAGTCGTGCACGTTCACGGCATATGCGTTTCTTACTATATGTTCATTTTTCTTGAAAACCCTTTTGAGGAAATTTTCTACAGAAGCTAGTGTCTCATTTCCACTGATAAGGATCTTATTTTTTTTCAAAATTGTCGTGCCGCTGATACTTTTAAAAACTATCTTCACTATTCGTTTTAAAAAAGGTAGAACACATAAGTGCGTTCATGCGCATGCATGTATATATATATATATATACATGAACGCGTATACATATATCTACGCACTTACGTGCTGAAGCAGGTAATGGCAGATCCTATGCATAACGGCGACTGGCGCACATAGTCATAGGCTACTTTTGCAATTTTTTACGAAAAGCACTATCAAAAATGGGGTACAATAAACACACTCTCTGCAAGACGCCTTTGTATTTTTATTTTTAAAATGCATACTGCGCATAAATATGGGCACATAACCAATTATTTCTAGTCTCGCTTATACTATTTTTTTTTTGGCGTACCTTTTTTATTACGTCTACGAAATAAGCTTTCGCGCATATCCGGTTTTGTGTCGAATTCGGGAATATAGCGTATCACGGAATCTGGCATTGTTTCAATTTATCTTTGCTTTCCTACGGAACGATATCATAAAGTATGCTGTTATTACGTGTGCGGTCATTGCGTGTGCGGTAATTACGTAAGCAGTCCTTACGTAAGCGGTCATTACGTAAGAAGTAATTACGTAAGCAGTCATTGCGTAAGAAGTAATTACGTAAGCAGTCATTACGTAAGCAGTCATCACTTAAGCAGTCATTACGTGTGCGGTCATTACGTGTACGGTCAATTTATATGCCATTTTGGCGCTTGCGCTTTTTTCTTCCTAACGCTTCCAAGCCACTCTGCGTTGCATTATTTTTTTTTTATTATCTTTTTTTACTTTTTTTTTTTTTTTTTTCGACAAGTTTTCGACCTGAGGAAGCGCATAAACCGCGCAACATCCGAACTTAGCAAGTGCATAAAATTTTGAAGTAATTTTGCGAGGCGAAGTTTTCCCTCGATTACGTGGAGTAGAGAAAGGCCCATTTACATGTGCGCAGATAGAGTATTATGAATTGTGGTGCCTAAAATATCCACGAAAAAATAATCTCTACATCATTTCGCCGTTACGTGAGCGCGTATAGTGTATTGTGACATGTATTGCCTATATGGCGCAAAAAAAAAAAAAAAAAAAAAAAAAATTATCGCTATAGTATTTCGACGATCGCTATATGTGCATTACCCCATCTTAATTATACTGTACCAATTTCTGTTGGTATCTCGCAGAACTATCCTTACATTAAGGAATCAATAGTTTAGGGTGAGGTGTTACGCATATATAAATGTTTCTCCCCTGTAGACAAAGACATACACACACATGAGAAGATTAATATATACACAAAAAGCTTTTCAACTTTCTCTCTCTTAATGTCCTGAATTTTAGCGAAATGGAAAACAAGATAACTTTTTTTCGCGAATATGAATATGTCGAAAGGAAGATAAAAAAAATAAACCAGTTTTTAAATTCAGAAGAAGAAAATAAAATGATAGAATATTATTCTCAAATTTTGGATGATTTTAGTTATTTAAATAATTGCCTAAATAGTTATAGAGAAGCAAATACAGTTTTAGATAGACATATAACTTCATTAATTTATTCCTTTTTAAAATTTTTAAAAAAGTCTTTTAATAAATTGATATATATTTTATCACATTTTAATTTTATATTAGACAAGAAGAAGAAAAAAAATGATAGACTATATAATATGGTTGAAAACGAAATTGAAATTCAGAAAAAGAATGATCATATTTTTCATAAAAATGAAAATGATGTACATGTAGTAAATTTTGCAAAAGATAGATGCAATGAAATACAAACAGGTGATATACACAGAAATGATAAATACAAATTAAATAATGAGAAAAAATCCTCAAAGGATGAAAAGGTTCGGGATAACAAGGAAACACATAACAAAGAGACTAATCACGAGAGAGAGATATTGAAAATTTATATAATTATCGAAGAAGTGTATAAATATTATAATACATTAATATCTGTGAGGGGAGAAAAAAAAATAAAAACATTTTTTCCATGTGATGCTTTTTGCCTTAACAGTATAGTAGATATACTCCTTACAATAAAAAAAGAAGAAGACACTTTTATTTACTTAACAAAATTAAAATTTAACAAAACAGATGAAGACAATTCATGGGTAATTTTGTACGTACTCTTAATATGGCTCTCTTTCTGTATGTATATCCCATTTGACCTAACTAATGTTAATAAAAATATCCAAAATAATATTCAAGAAATATTTTATTATTATATAAAAAAAAATGACAAATCGAAAGATGCATGTTCTATTCTCTATTCTCAGTTTTTAAACAGAGAAGATGTATATAAAAATAAAATATATTTCAACAATTTTATCATTTTTTCGAAAGAAATTATGAACAAAATGGTACAAACATCCGTAGGAAAAAAAACCGAATTAGGAGAACATGTACAAACAATCAGTAGTGCTAATCTACCCTCATGTTGTAATGTACAGTTTACAAATTTGCTGCTACATGGTATTTTATTAACACATAAGAAAATTTTAAAAAAATTAGATAAAAAAATTTTAAGATGTTACACCAATTTTTACACTTTTTTTTTAATTAATAATCATGCTAATTTGGACTCAACTGAAATGGCCAAATCTCTGAAAATACGTTGCTTGGGTTATTATGCCTTGCTATTTTTGGAGAGAAATGAGGTGACTAAACGGGTTGACAGTGCAGGGGTGCACGAGGGTGTTTCTAAAGGCATGATGCAGAAGAGACCCCTCGAGGAGGAAGGGCAGGGGGGGCAGCAACAGCAGCAACGGCAGCAACAGCAGCAACAGCAGCTACAGCAGCTACAGCAGCACCACGAGTTATTTGATGGATTCCCCCACTTCCTAAGTATCAACGACGCGTTTATTTTATATCAGCAGAGTAAAGGTATCAAATTGAGTAACACGGCGGAAGAAGACGAGATGGATGTGCATGAGGAGAAGAAATATACATGCGAAAAGGATATTATAACAATTTTGGAAATTTTATTTTGTTACTTTAATGATAGTAATAGTAACGTTCGATGGTCATTATCAAAATGCTTTGGAAACATATTAGTCTATTTAAGTACGGAAAATATGTATAGTATTATTAACAAATTTGCTGAATTAGGGAAATATAATGATTATACCATTTTGTGTACAATAAATTTTACTTTTTTTCATTTTCTTTTTAACAAAAAGAGTATATCTGTAGATATGTTAAACTATTTATTGAAGAGGGTTACCCAAAGTTTGTACATGAACAAGGAAAAGATTAATACAAGTGCATTTGTTCTTCTCTACAGCATGTTTAAATATAACAGAATTGTTAAGAGACTATACGAGGAAAACGATACTAGACTATGCTATTTCTTCTTTCATTTGATATTCATAAAACTTATTGTCTTTTCTCTTCTTGAGGACAATGTTAATATTAGGAAATCAGCCATGTCTTTACTTCAGATCTTCATTGGAAAGTTCAATTTTCTCTACCAACTGGGGGTGGGAACAGCAATAGAAGGAGGAAACTATATACCCGTTCCAGTGGGAGATTCTTCCATCGAACGGAGGACATGCCTTACCCATCACAGTAGCGACGTGGAAATATCGCGTGAACTAGGTAGCCAAAACAAATTCTTCAACAACATTCTGCTCTTCACCAATTTGTTCTTCGATCACGCCAATATAAGTGACTACTACGAGAGGGTGAAAAATGGCGTAGATGAATTGGAGACAGAGGAATACACTTTGCACGCATGTTTACATGCACATGAAGCGAGGAAAGAAAACTACGATAGGAATAAAGTTCAAATGGAAGAGTTGAAGAGTAAATTTTTTAATGAAAACATAGAACTTCTTTCAACTTGTAATTTTAGTGACATGATTAATTTCAAAAAATCGATAATTTTAAAAACAAAAGAAGTATGTAATTTTTTTTTATACAAATATCCAATTATTTATCATTTATATGTTAATAAACTATTTCACGAAAATGTAAATATACGCATATTAACATCTGAGTCATTAGCGAATTTAGCACACATGGATAATGACAATTATTTTGTAGAAGTTATTCTTCCCTTTTTAATAAAAAAAAGTTACGAAGAAAATATTCTTGTGAAACATGGATCTATTGTTTGCATATCAAAAATTCTCTTAAAATTAAAAAGAAATATTGATGAAAATTTACAAAAAGAAATTAAGAATATATTAATTTTTAGTGAAAAAAGGAGAATATATAAATATAAAAAGGGAGAAATTTTAAGACATTCTCTATGTTTATTAGTGCAAAGTATATGCCAATGTAACTACTTTACAGTAAAAAAAAATACACATTCTTTCTTCTTAGATATTATACATAATAATCTATTTCATTATAACGAAATTATACAATTTGAAGCATCGAAAATTTTTTATTATATTCCTATATACGTATTGACAAAAGAGTTAACAATTGAGTATGTATATGAAGTACTTATAAAAATAATTAAGGCAAAAGATAATTTTCTCCATTTGAAAGGATATCTAATTCTTCTCTGTTTTATTAATGAGAGCATCATTCCACATGTCTCTTCTCATTTGATTAGTCTACTTGTTCATATGTTAAAGAAAAGTTCAACTTATTATAAAATTAAAAATGGACTTCTAAAGAGAACAAAAATAGCGGATTATAATATTCTTTCCCCTCTGAATTTGGAAAAAGACAATATTGCGGTAAATAATACAATTAAAAAGGACTTGCAATTTTTTCAAAAAATTAACTTTGAGACCTATCCTATCGATGCTAATATGAAAATATTCTCTCTACTTGCTTTGTTTAACCTTGTGGATAAACTTCGGGGTATATACATGTCCGAGTTTTTGGCCCTCTACTGCGGTTGTACCACCAGTTTCCGGGGCCTCATCAGGGAAAAACTCCCCCCCCAGGGAAACTCTCAACGAAGGGGTACCAGCAGCGGTGGCAGTAGCCGCGGTAGTAGTGGCGGTGGCAGCGATGGTGGCGAGCAGAGGAATAGATGTTTTCGGGTGAGAAAAAGAAGAAACACGAGTTTTTATATGAAAAGAGGAATTACTTTTGTGAAAAAAAAAATAAACTGGGAACGGGTGGTAGAAAAGGGAAATAAAGAAGGCAAAAATTTAATGCAGTTCAATTTAGATATTAACAAAATGGCCAAAATATTAATTTTATATTTGCAAGAGTACGTGTACGAAACCGATGTGGGAGATTCCCACATTTTTGTAAGGGAAATTTGCTTGGGGCTCACCGCCTTTCTTCTGACGTCCTACCCTCTTTTCTTCTTTAAGAGAAAAGCAAAGGGATTCGCATGCAAAGGGGATGATAAGCATACCACAGAAGAGATAGGAGTAAACAAGAAAACGGAGGGAGAACCGACAAAAAAGGAATTCATTTCCAAGGAAGTCGCCATTGTCATGGGAACCAAAACAACGAGTCCTCGTACGAAAAAGACAAATGAATCGCTCAGTAAAAACCATTTCTACGAATCTTTCCATTCTGACGACAGCCATGAGGATGACAACAGCAGTGGGGAGTCAGTTGCAAGCGTGAGCAGTAGTAGCGAAGGGGGGGACGAAAAGAAGGATATTATAAATGTGTATGTCCTTTTTGAGATTAAAAAAAAGTACGTAAATGTGTTCATTCAATTATTACTGAAATTGCTCTGTGAGAAAAATATGCGAACGCATAAGAAGTGTTTATTTTTGCTAAACTATTTGTATAATTATGGAACCTTTAACGATAGGGAAGAAATGGAAAATTTTTCTTTCGGTAACATTTTTAACAAGTATTGCCATGATTTTCCCTACGAATTATTTTTAAAAAAAAAAATTGATGATAACGTAAGAAAGAGTAAATTGAATATTTACCAATACTTGAAGAGTTATGAGACAAACATTTCGAGCGTCTTTAAAAATATGGTCATGCACGTCTGCGACTATTACCAGCCCCTCTACTTGAAGGATAAAGAGGAAGTCGCGCGTTACGCGGAGCGCTTCCAACTCAGCAATTGCGACATGGTCAGTATAGGGAAAAAAGGCGGTGAAATAACCAAAATCGGAGAACTCAACAGGGGACGCTACACCGTTGTTTGTGGCGGCAATGTAAACGCTGCAGGGGGGGAAGGCGAATGGGCAGGGTGCTCCTGCAGTTACGAGGAAGAAATCACGGCATTGTTTTTAAACAAAAATTACAAGTACGGATTGGTGAAAACGATTTTTAATAAGATAAATAATTTTATTTATTTGTACAATTACGCTTTGAGGTACACCAGCTTTTCTATTTTCCACAAAAACAAATTTAGCTCCACCAGAAAGGGTCTAATAAAGGGGCAGCACATAAGAAGGGACAGCAGTGAAGACCGCCAGAGGGACAACAGTAAAGACCGCCAGAGGGACAGCAGTGAAGACTGCCAGAGGGACAACAGTGGAAACCGAGGGAGGGTGACAAATATGGGTGGAGATACCCTTTCTGTGGGAGAAAAAGAAAGAACAGGAAAAGATGGCAATCTTAAGTTTGAAGACATATACATTGATAACGATTTTGTAGACGAGATAAATCTCAGCGAAAGCGAGGATAAAATGTCTTTAGAGGATGAAAACATCATAAATGATATTCATTATTTAATGGATAAAACAAAAAAAAATATTAGTGTAATAAAATATTTAGAGTATAATGAACATTATTTGTTCAGTCATGTATTTTATCTTTTGTTTTTAAATAAATATAACTACTACATCATTAACGGTTTTTTTAATACCCTATGTTATTACTCGTCGTGCACTGAATATAGCAATTATGAATATACTAATTTAATTAAAAAGGGGAAAGAAAAATCGATTGAATTTTTATTTTTAGATTTTCTTCTCACACATCAAAACGTATATACTTTTGGCTACATACGGGACGACATCTTATTTTTGTACATCCGCTATTATGTAAAGTACTACTTGAATTACGATTACGCCGTAGTTGAGCACCTTCTACGCGATTACAACATCGGTAAAGCTGGACAGTTATTTGCTCAGGGCAGAGACCATGTCAACAATGGGGAAAACGCACACAACACAGGAAGAGACGACGACGTGAGTAACCAATTCGATAGGGAAATCCCGTATAGGCAGAACGAATCACCAGGAGTTCTCGGAGATGCAGATTTTTCTCTGCATACATATAATATGCATGATGTGAATTTAAGTGAAATAATTTTGTCTGAAAAAAATTGCAATGGTTTTAATTTTTCGAAAAATATATTTCATAATTACGACGTATTCTTCGATATAAATGTAATACTCCTTGATGGGAATAAACATGGGAAACAATTTAATAGGGAGGAAATAAAAAGGGAGAAAAAAAATAGATTAAAAATAAACAAAAAAATAAAAAAAGAGCTTCACATAAAAATAGAATTATTACAATATGTTAACATTTGCTTAATAAAAATTCTTTATTATCTAAACAATTTCAATTTAATACAACTAGAAACCTTCTTAAGAAGTGTAAACTCTTTTACCAAATTTTCCATCCTAAGCAATTTTACAGCATTTTGCTTTCTCAATTTCTTCCTCCACAAGATGGAAAAATATACTACGTTCACACTTGTAAAAACGATAGCCGAGTTGATCATAAATATTTTCATGTGCCCAGCTCTCCACATTAACATAAAAAAGTTAGCCATTTTTCTAATTCTAAACTTGCTCCTACACAGGTGATCAACTAAATAAACTTCAAAGGAGAGAACTGTCTACGTGTGACCATACGCATCTTCACAATTTCATACGAGTGCTATGAGATGTAGGTGAATCATGATCCCAGAGTCCTTAATCAATCCATTTGAATAAGCGTCAAAATGACACCCCCCTCTTGAATGCAACATCACACAAACATACATAAATGGGACAAGCCAAAGAAAATCACCTTTTTTTTTTTTTATTATTGCGGCGCATTAACATTCCTTCGTCCTTGTCCTTTTCTGTTTAACAGGTATCCCAAGATAAGGGAATTCACGAATGAGTACTTTTACACAAACATTAACTTCATTTCCCCAGAAGATTGTCAGAATTATTTATTTAACAGCTTTGAAGATTTAGAAACGGTAATTTCTATACTGATAAGTACCCAGTTTTCGGAAGAATTAAAAAATAATGGGGGGCATTGCCATATAAGGGAGGCTGTCCGGCAAATTGCCAATATTTTGAGCGTTTCGCGTTATGCGACCTTTTGATTGTTTCGCGTTTCGTGTTATATAACGTTTTCATCATTGTCGTCATTATCCAGCTCATCCTCACTTTTGTTATAATCAAAATTGTAATCATCTTCTAAGCCGTGCTCCTCCTCAAAGGGTACTGGAATTGGGGGTAAGACAAAATGGAAAGGGTGCATATATGAAGGATTTACGACATAAACAAGGTAAACGTAGTTGGGGGCGCACATTCATTTTTTTGCACCTTATCTGAAACAACAATCATGATAAATTGTGCCACTCACAGCACAAGCGCTCACTGTGCGTAGCTGTGGCAAGGGCAAACGCGTAACGTGCGTTTTGCCAACGAACGCGCTCTATATGTATTCCCCCAATTAGCGATCTTTTTTCGCCTTTTCGCCTTTTCGCTTTTGTATTTTTGTTTTTTTTTTTCCGCCTACTTGATGCGTTGTCTTCCCGGTCCACTTCTTTTTCTTCCTTTTCGTCCTGCTCTTCCCTGTCATCCCTTTCCTCGTGTTCCTTCTCCTTCGCTTTACTTAAGTTATTGGGTAAGTTGAGGAGCACTTTTTCTTCTTTATAAATATTTCTATACGTGTTAAAATATAACTCGTATGGGTAATAATGCACATTGTCTTTGTTTATCAGTTTTTCCTTATATAAATCTAACTCATCTTTGTCATATATTTTATTCTTCTCGTAATTATAAATTTCGACGCTTTTCATGTGGTATTTTAGGATGTTATTTGTAATCACAAAATCCTCATTGTAGTTGTTCATGTTAAATTTGTTTACTACTTTTCCCAAGTTAAAATCATTGGGAGCTGAAAAATTGGAGGGGAGGAAGAATATTTGGAAAAAGCTATGGGCAGGAGAGTGTTTACTGTTTTTAGAGTAATTTTCACAGTGAACAGATGGAAACGTGCATTTCCACCTTCGCATGCAGTTACGCACGATGGTATGGAATGCAAATGGGAACTAACGTTTTTCGTTGGGCTTTGGTTTTTCCATTACATTCATTTTAGAGTCTAAAAAGAAAAACAGGCTAATTCAAAAAAAATTCATTTAGTTCCCTCCATACTCATAATGGAAACGTCCTTACAGTGGGTTTAATAAATTTGCAAAACTTCGAGGTTTTTATATTTACGGCAAGTTTTGGAAGAATTTGTAAAAAAAATTGCAACTTAAAGCTGTGCAACGTTTGGTTATATTTTTGCAAGATTGTGAGTATCTTTCGAGGTTTACATGCGCACGTATATGATTACACTGTGACCACGCCGCTCCGGGGTAGTCAATTTTGAAAACATCAAGTAGCAGCAAAAAATTTTCCCGCTTTTGCTAAAAAATATTATGTTTTATTTTTATCACATGTTAATACGTGCTCTTTTTTTTTTTTTTTTTTTTTTTTTTTTTCCCTTGGATCAACAAGCATGTTTTTCTAGATTCCTTTCTTTTTATCGTTCATTTTTATGTATACTTAAATATTTATGCGGCGTACAAATTTCAACGAATTTATTTTCATTTTAGCAATTAATTTTTATTTTCTCTGCGTTCATTTTTTACTTTATTTCATTTATTTTATTTTATTTATTTTTTTTTTTTTTGCGTCTTAACCTTTTTTTTCATTTAATGTATATGAAAGTCATACCCTTTTTAGTAAAAATGTTAACTATTATTAATAAGTATCAAAAAAATATAAAACATGATATAAAAATATATATTATATTTTACTAATTATTTTACAAAAAACTGCTTTTTTTTTTTTTTTTTTTTTTTTTTTTTTGTATTAAACTGAATTTTATTAAAATATATTTTTACAACTTTACAATTTCAAACAGTGAATTAGTTTACTTTTTCTTTAAGATCTTCCCATTTACCATTTTTGAGCAGTGATGAATTAAAAGGAGTATTTTCTAATCTTCGTTCGTGGGAAAAAATCTGCTCGCATCGCGAATCTTCTCCATCCCAGCATATACGTACAGGCATCCGCAAATGCATATATATATATATGTATGTATTGGCCGTCGGATGTATGTAATTCTACCTTTATGAGCCCTAACTGAAACACTCCTCCCCAAGCTGGCAAAAATGGTGGGCGTTAAAAAAAGACCCGTCAAAAAGTTCAACTTCGAAATAAATTTGAAGAGTGAGATAGAAGAAAAGGTACGGTCATACATCATTTCAGACAGAAACAAAATGGAAGAGAAGTATAAACAAAAAAGGAAAAAAAAAATAAGAAGACGCATAAAAATGGAACAAAAAATCGCAAGTTTTGTTTTCCCGAATTCAAAAAAGGAGAAAAAACTGAGATTAAGTTACATAAATAAGTTTATCAAGAAAAAAAAAAAGATCAAGCAGTACTTGAAGGAAATACGCGATAAAATAAAGAGCATCCAGACTGCAGTCAATAGTGGCGTCTCTGAATCTCCCAAGTAGTGGAGAAGATGCATAGCCTCATTGTTGAATCATAGCAGATGGTAGTGCCTTGCAGGCAGCAATATTTTTCGTTATTATACTATATGTATACCTATATGTACTGTTACCACATTTCATTTCATGCATTCAAGTTGTTAACGTTGTTGTATACGACCATCCAATATTTTCTTTAGTCATGTATTATTCGCGTGCCCATTCAAAACCTTACTATTGTAATTGATGAACTTTTTTAAAATAAGGCCGCATGCTGCAAAGTGATATTTATTTAATGTTTTAATTAGGATTATTCATTTTCCTATGTTTTAAAATTTGAAACTATACTTAATTTTTTTTTTTTTTTTTAACATTTTTTTTGTGTATTATACATTACTTTTTTCCTTTTAGACTGAAATATATTTTAAATTTATAGTTGATTCGTTAATCAATTTTAGAAAAAAAAAAAAAAATTGTAAGCACTGTTCTCAATATGGACAACGCTAATTTTATTCTTTACTTTTTAACGTATCCCCCTTTTTTTTTCTTTTTTTTTTTATGTTACGTTTCAACTTCCTTTTTACTGCTCGCGTTGTACTTATAATTGGCAATTCTGGTAATTTGATACAACGCTGTTAGGCTCATAAAGAGGTTAACTGTTGAAGAGAAATTGGAAAATATGCAAATAGGTGAAAAAGGCATTGCATATAAACAAATCTATGTATATGTGTGATCGCATATGTATGCATGCATGTTGCCACACAATAATGTGCTCCTTTCCAGATTGGTCCCAATGCAAAGTTTTAAAATCGAAAAATTTTACTTGTTAACAAATTTAAATTTCTAGGCTTAATGACATAGGCAAATCTACTGAATAATAGTCCAGTTAAAAAAATGGCTGCAGAAACAGAAAGTATCAATTTAATGCGAAAAAATCAAGAACTCTTTGTGTAAAAGTGGGCACAGCGACATAATGAATACAATTACCAAATTGTTGAGGTAGGGATAGGAGTTTCGGGTCTCTATTTATATCAACAAGATTTGCAAGGGAGATGGACCACTTAAACGTGGGGGCCCAAAAATGAATACTCAAAACGCCTGTATCGGATACTTTTATACGAAAAAAATTTATATGCAAATGTGTACGCGTAAACATGCGCGTATGATATATACATGTGCGTTGTCGCCCTTTGGAAGTGTATCGAGGGTCTTAAAACACGTTTCGTTTATTTACACCCCTTTATGTTTATTATTTTTTTCATTCCGCTACTTTTCTACACTGCTATTTTTTATTTTGTTAATTTTTTATTCTTCTTTTTTCGCCTTTTTTTGTCTTACCTAGTGCCTTTTTAACATTATTGTTAATGTTGTAACCGGCAATTTGATTTTTTATCTTTGGTACAATATTCGGGTAAAAAATTTTTTTGATTAAATTCATTTTAAGGAAACAAAAAGGGGGGAAAAGAGAAAATTCTTAAAAATGGAGATTACGCTTCCACGTCTCTAACGTCCTGTTAACTTTATTCAAATAAATGCAATTTCAACTAACGGTATAATTGTCTGGTGTCTTTATGAGCAGTCGCTTAAACGCGCGTCCTACAAATACGAATATATATATATTTGCGTATGTGTTGGCTTTAGCGTACACGCAGAGCTTTTCTTTTTCGTTGGCACGATTTCCAGGAAATGTACGTATTTCTTACAAATATAGATGGCACAGTTTATTGTCTGTTCTGCAATGTTAAATGTATTTTTGTGCTTCAATAATTTTTTAGGAAAATTATTCAAGGTATAAGCAATAATCTGCGTTTTACAGGTATTTTTATTTTTTTCATAAAAACGAAGCTTGAAAATTTTAAAATTTACATACGTTCTTTATGTATATATGCTTATATTATTTTATTTTATTTTTTTGTAGCTAGAATAAACTTATCTTTGCTAAGGAAAATATACAAAGAAGGAAAAAAAAAAAAAAAAAAACGTTAATTATTGCTAACGTACTTGCGTAGGAATAATGATCATTTTTTATATTAAAAAATAAAAGAACACGGGAAATGATTAAAAAGTAGAAACGTTAGTGTTCCTACAAAGTTATTTTTTATTTTAACTTAAAATTTAGCATAAAGGTTTCAATGGAAGAAGCATGTAAATATATATCTTATACACCTGCGTGTGTGCCTTACATAGCAAGTATTGTTTGAAAAAAAAAAAAAAAAAAAATTATTATCTAGTCTTCTCCTCCATTTCATAAAATGGTTAATATAATGACTTGTTCAAAGGAGACTACTTTTAAGAAAACGGAAAATGGAAACATTTGCAGTAAAATTTTATATTAGAAAAGTTGTACAATTTATAGGGGAGTGGCCATACGTCACTAAAGGTGTAATCAAAAAGAAAAACAAAAATAATAAATAATAAAATGTGAGCAGTAGTAACTATGAAATGAAATAGCACAGAATGTTAAAATGAGGCCCTTATTTTTGAATTATACTTAGAAAATTGAAAAACATAAAGCTCTTATAAAATCAAAATTGTCTGTAAAAGAATAATTGCACATATTTCTGAGAAACAGTTGTGTAAATGTTATTAAAATATATGCTGAATTATTCAGCCCGTTTTTACATCAATCGAAAGTTCCCCAAATTGTTCGTAAGTTGTATCTCTAAGTTGTATTTGTTGAGAGAATGACTTTATACGTTCTATGCGCATACGGATAGACAAAAGATGTGTATTTAGTTAATCGTCCATGTACTTATATTGCACAAGAAGATATGTATATGTTCATGAGCATATACGCAAAGAGACGCTACGCTTGTGCCACAGTTACGCAATAACACCTTAACACACCGTTAAAAAGGGAAAGTGTTAATTTGTTTTTATTTCAACGTTTTTGCTGAACAAAATAGGGAAATGTATACGCATGTATGTGGATGTATATATGTGTACATGTACATGTACATGAAGAAATACAAATGACGAAATAAAAAATCACGTATGTGTTATTTTTTGTAATATGGTACGAAAAGTAGACAATACATTTCTGCGCATTCTCAAAGGCCCAGCTTTTCCAGTTTAAAATGGTACATTCAACGTGAATAGAGAAATTATGGGAAGAAAAAGAATATATGTGCTCCGTCATTTATACATTCCTACTCCAAATGTCTAAAAAGAATTAATTTTAATTTCAACTTTAAGATTAATGCTAATCTTTAAAAAATAAAATGAACAAAAGGAAAAAAAAAAAAAAAAAAAAAATTTTTTTTGTGCAAACTTATGTCTTTTTGTAATCCCATTTTGTTAGCATAAATAAAATAATATTTATACAAGAATATATTTATAAACGTAGGAAGGTTTTATATAGAAAAAGTTTTATCTTAGGAGGCTATACATTTTTTAATTTAGTTGGAAAACCGAGTATATAAGTACGTTCCTCTTTCCATAAGCCCCGCAAATAGTCCACATGTACACATGCATATATGTCCACTTGTATATATACGAATTAGCTTGTATATGTGCGTATCTACAATTTTGACAAAGTTGGAAGAATGCACAGTAGGTGTATTTTTTTATTTAAATCTTCTCGACGCATTGTAAAGTAAAGTCCTCGAATTTTTTAAGAATTATTTAGCGAATGTTCAAAGGAGAAGAGAAAAATTATTAAGGCGCGAAAAGGAGGGTGCAGAAAAGGAAAAAGAAAAAGAGATAGAAAAAGAAGAAGGAAACTATAAGGAAAATCCCCCCGAGAAATAATAATGAAAAATAAAGAAACTAGCGGAATTCCGGATACACTGTACCTTTTCTTTCGCTAAAGTTTTATATATAATACTAAACATTTAAGCGCCAATCGTGCGTGTGCATGTGTATGTTATCTCTTGGCCTTAAGCGCCATATGCTGCATTCCCCCCCTTTGGGAAAGAAGCAGAAAAAAAAGGATATCTACAAATTCGAGAGAACTGTTAACACTTAACATTTTAGTGAATGGAAAAGAGTGGTTAAAAAATGGATGGAGATAATGAGAACAAGGAAAAAATAATGAAAGAAGTGATAAAGAAAAAGTATGAAATTTCATTTTTGCGAGCAGTGTAAAGAGGCTCACTCATGCATATTCGCAAACGCAACCCATCATGTATCACCGCTCTGTTCGCATGACAGTTGTTGTATCCGTTGTGGCTTATTCCCTTTTGCCGTCTAGAATATATGTATAAATGCATGTTCCCACATATATAAACACATGCATGTGCAATTTCTCACCTCAGGTTTTACATTTTTCCCCAGTTCTGTGACACGAATAAAGAAATGGAATACAACGATATGAGGATACACAATGTAAAGGAGTATATTTGTATCCACCTAACCCTATCCCTTTTGGTAGTCCTGGTAGAGTGTTTTACCTTTTCCTCAAGTAAGTTTAAATGGCAACAATATATGTCCATTAAGCTAAAGCGTATCAACAGAGGCATATATTCATATGAAAATATCATACAAGTGTTTTTTTTTTTTTTTTTTTTTTTTTTTTTGGGGTTTTATATCTCTTCCTCGTGTTTACTGCAGATATAAGCAGGAAGAACGCGTCCGTTATGGAATTATTTGTGGTCGCCTTTTCTCTTTTGAATTGCCTAATGCATATTGTTGTTTTGGTAAAAATTTACTTTTTCTCCCCTAGAAATGCGCATATGAAGAGTCTTTTTGTCGCATATATAATTATAGTAAGTTTCTAAAAAGGATAAATTCCATTATGTTAATACCATTGTGTTAATACCATTATGTTAACACCATTATGTAAAATGTTCACTGCGTTTTTGCACCCTCAAGTGCTCCTCCCATTTATACACCCATGAATTTTCCACTCGCTCCCATTTCTTAGAACCAAGTCCTTCAATTTTTATCCTTATACATATTTACAAAAGAGAATGGGGAAATAAAGAATAGCCCAAATCGATTAGCCCTGTATAACAGCAAATTCAGCTTGTACGTTCACTTTTTCGTGGATTCTGTTTTTATCCTATGTCTCCCTACCCTAAAGTACGCAATTCGTATACCACACTCGAACGTATGAACGTACATACATCTGATTGAACGTGTTCGAATATAAAGAGTGAACGAGATAACTATGGACGTGGTGAATTTTTCCGTCACCTACACCCCCTTTAATGTACCCTCAGAGGTCACAAAAAATAGCGTTCCGTATAATGCCGCTATTACTGTGCACCTGCTTTTCGCTTCTCTCCCGCGCTGCATCCCTCTCTTTATATATATGCATACGCATGCGTAGAAAGGGAAAATATCTCCACAAATTTGCCGCTTTCCCTGTTGATTTTCCCGGCACTTTTCAGATTTTTGTTGTCCTTTATATTTATGTTAATTTACCTAAGCAGTAACATTGTTCTGATGGTACTGATAAGTTACAAGGGTGAGAAGAGTGAAGCAGACTTTTATTACATGTATATACTGAGCATGCTGTTGGTAATGTTTTTCATTTTGAGGTATTTGTTGGAGGAAAGAAATCGCATTTTGCTGTTTATGATTAAGGAGATTTTGTCAAATGACAGAAAGTTTTATGAGATTAAGCAGCGTTATGAGAAGGATACTGAATCTATAACTGTTGATATTGCTAAGGATAAATATGAAAAGAAAAATGATAATTACAAATTTTTATTTTCAGACAAGAGTATATTTTTTAACGATTTTACAATTAATGCTTGTTATAAAGATTACTATTCCGTGTCTTATTTTTTAAGAAAATTATTAACTAGTTGTGATAGTAGCAAAATTAAACAAAGGAAGACAAGGGAAGATAATGAGGACGATGAGAATGGAAAAACATTCGAAGATTTTAAAAAACACCTGAACGAATCCGACATTTTAACAATAGCATACGAAGCAGATGTGTTGAAAAATATAAAAAAAATCGATTCAGATGAAATAGGAAGAAATTGGGATTATTCCTTCATAGATTCTGAATATGGAAAATCGACATTAGTTATTTTAGAAGTAGGATATCATTTAATTAGTCCATATATAGAAAATAATGAAGATAAAAGAAAAAAATTACAATTATTTTTATTATTAATTAACAGTATGTATTTTCCAAATCCATATCATAATGCAAATCATGGAGCTACAGTTTGTCATTTGTCCAAATGTTTAGCACATATTACCGATTTTGACAAATATTTAAATAATACATATATGATATGTTACTTAATAGCATCTATAGCACATGATGTAGGACATCCAGGAAAAACAAATGCATATCTATCGGAAACAAATCATATATTATCAATAAGATATAATGATATGAGTATCTTAGAGAATTATCATTGTAGTATTACTTTTTCTATCTTACAACTTATAGGATTTGATTTTTTAATTAACAATGAAGATACAAAACTAGTAGATAAAAATAATTATACAAATTTGAGAAAATTTATTATAGAGTTAATTATATCGACAGATATGAAATTACATTTTGAATATGTAGATATTTTTAAAAAAAGAAAAAAGAGTGAAAATTTTGATATAAGTGATAGGGATGCCATAAACCTCGGCACTATTAACATAAAACTCGCGGACATCGGACACACTTGTTTGAAGTGGAGGGACCACGCGAAGTGGACGATGCTTGTCAGCGAAGAATTTTTCTCTCAGAAGAAGGTCGAGGAATTGCACAAAAAGAACAAAAATATGGGTAAGCGTGCCAATCCGCAAATGCGTCAAATACGCACAAAAATAAGCGGCATTGTGTGGTATTACGCAGTAGCACACGAAGCGTGTAATATGGCGAAACGAGTTGCCTCCACTTCACCACTTTTCTCTGCAGGCCCGTATGACATGAAGCATGTCGAAAACGAGGAATCCATAGACGAAGCCATGATCTTCAACTATGAAAACATATACATAAATTACGTTAACAACATTAATAACATTAACAAGTACGATTTTAGTTACATAAAATTAAATTTTATTCATCATCACGATTTTGTAAAAAGCATACCTAGCACGCAAGTCTACTTTTTTGAAATTATTGTTATGCCATTAATTCAAGAATTACAATCAATGGAAAAAGCAAAAAAGGAAATAACACAAAAAGTGTTACATAATTTAAATATAAATTTAAAAACATGGAGATTATTAGAAAAAAATATTAATTTATTTTACAATACAGACAAAATGAGAGTAACAGATTACTATAAGAATTTAGAAAAACAGAAATTATTAAGAGGTATTAGTTTACTAGATATTGCTGAAGAAGATGTAATATCGTTAACACAAAATTTTGTTAAAGAGGAAAATGTGAAAGATTTGGGCAAAATGAAAAATGATAAAATCAATGACTTTGATTAAAATGGGGGACACACCATGCATGAAGTTGTTAACCATGGTACTACTACAAACCAAATGGTTACTCAAAAAAAGGAGCTTAAAATATATTGTTTAGAAACCTCACTCTACTCTTGTAGTTGTTAAAATGGTATTATTTGTTATGTCCATCTACATGTGTATGTTAACTTAACGCGGAAAATTGTGTTTAAAAAGGAGAGAAATTGTGCACAACCTTGAATTTAGTTGCCGCTGGGGAACGCTATCCTGGAAGGGGCTGCATACTCTGCATGCGTTACATATATCAGAAAAAATGGTCTGCTCACCCGGTTAAGCTCACTACCCCCGCCCCACTTGCGCATGTATGTCCAAACGGCATATTTGCAAATTTGTAATAACATGGTGTTCCACATTCGCGCGATGGCGAAAGGGTGCACCCAGCTTTTCCCCCCAAGCCGTTTTATTTTATTTTATTTTTCCTTTCCATTTTAATCGCTCGATAATATCAAAGAATATTTTATCGAATGTCCATGTTTGTGTTTTATAAAATTTGTGCTTCTCCTTTCCGCATTTACCGTACGCATTTTCGATGTTACCTCCGTTATATTCTTCCCGCCAAGTAGAGATAAAATACGCTCATTCGCGTATACGTACATATTGCATAACAGACGTATGTATGGTATATATCTCTTTTTTTTTTTTTTTTTTTTTTTTTTTCATGTTACATTAAAAAAAATAATTCTTTTAATTCTCCTTTTTCTTTTTCTTATAAAAGAAAAATATGTTTCCGTAAACGCAAATAAAAAAAAAAAAAAAAAAAAAAAACGGTAAAATGGGTAAATTAGAAGATGCCACCATCAGAATATGCAAGCTGGGAAAAAATCAAAACGCAGGAATTTCGGATACTGTTTTAATCGTGTAAACATGCACATTATGCTGCGTTGTGAGATCTTTTATTTTATTTTATTTTTTACAGCAATTTCAAAATGATCGTTTGTCTCCAAGTTGACTTACAGGAATGTAATCAATTTTGGAGGGAAAAAACGTTGCTTCCTTCCAATTTTTGGGTTCACTTTAAGTACCAGCTGAGTGGCGGCGAAAAGAAATGGGCGTGTTTACTTCTTATGTGCGTTTCTATTTTTTCGCTCAATTTTGTTTTTTTTGTGCATATTTATTCTCCTACACAACTGTAGATCTTTCCCCCTTATCTGCAGACACGTCTCCCGCTTTTGCGCCTGCGCTAAACCCAAGCACATTAGCATTGGTACGTGGTTCATATAAAAGTAGTCCTCCTAACAACGCAATTCACTGTGCAATAAAATTTCCATTTCTCTTCATTGTACTTTGCAATGTCCTTTCTCCTTCTGTGGCGCATGTTTCTATTTATATTTCCCTCTTGCTTTTTGTCCACCTGGTAAAATGACGAAAATTGCGCAAATTCTCCCTTTCGAGCAGCTAACTAGTCAAGTTAAGCAGGAGCCTTACCTCCAGCATATGAATTATTGCCATTCTGTAAGATGCCAATTTCAGATACGAGATGTGATGCATGTCGCGTATTTCAATTTGTATGTAGCATGCTGCACGGGAATGTTCTTCGCTCCATTTCGCAAACCTGAACAAGAACTGTAGAGGTTGCGGATAACAAAATTTTTTCTCTTTTCCGTAAATTATTAACTAAAGCAAAGCAGTTATTATGCAGATATTGGGTGTTTACGTGAACGAAACGAGTTGAACCAGCAAAGTGGAACAAATACAACAACGTTACTGGAAATGTTCAAATCCTTCTTTTACTGTTTAGCTACTACTTTCCTTTTTCTCCTTCATATATTTCTGATAATCTTCCTTAATCATGTTCATCCTTTCATTATAATACGTTCTGTCATTATCATCTAAGAATTCATCGTTTTTCTCCTTTAGCTTTTTCAAAATAAATTCTTCTCGCTCGCTTTTGTTTCTCAGTTTTCTCCAGTCGAAGTAGCTAATGTGAATAACGTTGTAACCTGCATTCCGGAGGGGATGAAGAGAGAACGTTTGAAAGTGTGTACATGTGAGGGAATGCGTCCGCTCGCATGGACGCATAAACACATGCGCGTATGTACGCGCTTACGAGGATATGTACTCGCCTGCTCTCTGGCTCTTTTTTCTTACCCAGTTTGGTCAAAATACGATGCTTCAGTTTAGTGTAGGTAGTGTATCTGTTACTGTTAGCGTAAAAGTGGGATGGCCCATCCACCTCTATTGCAATAGGCCTGTTATCGGCAAAAATGGAATCTTCCTCAGTTCCTGTCTCTCCTTCCCCCTTGGAATTGCTCACCCCCTTTGCATTATTTTCACTGTTCGATTTTAACGGTCCCGCTAATTTTTCCGTAATCAACTTTATTAATTTCAATTTTTCCTTTTTCTCTTCTTCACTTAAATTTTCATCCACCTCAAAAATGTTAGGAATGTCTTCTTCATTTTCCATCCATTTCTCCTCATTTTCATTTGCACTATTGGGCGTGTTACTATTTTTCTTCTCACTAAATTGTTCGGAATTGCTATCACTGGTCGGGATACCTGAATAGGTATGTTCCCTCGAATCATAATCACCTTCCTTCAAATTTAAAAAGTCATCATCTGGACAATGCACTTTATCAGTTGTTAAATCGTCATTTTTGTCTGGGAAATTTTGTATCCCATCTACATCACTAAAATTATCAGAGTCAATATTATGTTCATTTGTATACTCCTCTTTGTAATTCCCTTTCTTGTGTGCTGCACTTGCATGTGTTAAACTGTCCACATTATCGCACTTGTGTAAATTATATGACTTTATATTTGCATCATTTTTCACATGATGCGTTGAAAAATTGTCCTCATTTTTTCTTCCCATTTTTTCATCCATTTGGTAAACATTTCCCCCATGCAACTTCTCCTGTTTCTCTTCCTCAACTCTGTCTCCACACCTTTTACTTATCACTCTCTTGTTATAATCACTTTGATTCGTTCCTTTTATATCCCATTGCGCGTCATTTTTAAACAAGTCATCCCCATGATAACGTTTCTGTCGAGTATCACTCCCTTCTGAATTGTTTATGAAGTTCTCCATATCGAGCTTATCACCTTTTGGGGTGCATTTTCCCTTTTTATGCATACCACCGCTTTGTGAAGGGTCCTCCTTAATATATTCCAAATTTTTCTTCTCATTTTCACCATGTACTGTTGTTTTTCCTCCCCAAATTTCATTTCCAATCTTTTTTTTATCATCCACGTTTTTAGTTACTTGCACATAATTCAGGTAACTATTATTTATATAATTTTTGCTGTCGCTAAAGTTTCTACAACGCTTAAACGTGCGCAGAAGGCGCGCGCTCCTTTGCACTAACATTGCCCTGGTGCTTATGTGTGGATGTTAGATGGGATTAAATACATCCGCACCCAGTATGGGGGCGCAAATACGTAGATAACTCACGTATGTAAGTGTCTCTCTAAGGAATTATTTACGTTTGTACGCGAAGGAGTGATAAATTAAAACATTATGTGAAAAAATGGACAAGCAGACAGTTTTGCAACAATGGTAAAAATTAATCGTATATCTCAATTCTTCATAAATATTCTCTTTTGTGTAGGGTCATGCGTGTGTTAAGAGTAACAATACAAATGTACTCCCTTAAAATGATGATCCTCCTTTCAGCTTTTAAGTGAAAATGGGAGAAAAAAGGAGACTAATAGGCATAAATGAGAAAAAAAAAAAAGTAAAAAGGCGAGAAACAATTTGAGAAAAAGTGCGAATAAAATGGAGAAAAAATGCTACCTCTATACAGATGCGTCACGACGAACAACTTTGCCCACGACAATAGGATAGCATTCAGAGGCGAAAGGAAAAGCGAAAAACTAAAAAAAAAAAAAAAAAAAAAGAGTTTTACTAAAAAGGAAACGCTAACATTTTACTCATTTTTATTTTTAAAAAGAATGGTAAAAGTTATTTATCAAAGTGTTTCTTTTTAAGAAAGGTACCTTTTTTTTTTTAAGTCACAATTTGTGCTCCAAAAAATTAAAAAATAACCTGCACTTTTTTAAGCTTAATGCGATACAACGTACACTCTCCCCATTTCGACTGCCTATCCGTAGTTACTCTAACGCGTATGTATATACACGCACATAAATACAATATATATATATATATATATATATATATATATATATATGCACAAAGCGATTGGGGAATATAGTATTTTCCTTATTGCAGTGAAAACTGAGAAAATAGCATCATATGGAAAAAAAATAAAATAAAATAAAATAAAATAAAATAAAATAAAATAAAATAAAATAAAATAAAATAAAATAAACATCGTAAGGGGGGGTGAAAGAAAAAAAACCCAATACCGTGTAAGATGATCCGAGTTTTTTTTTCCGTGTTAGAAAATTATGGCAAACCTCTTACATTTGAGAGGCCATTTATAACTGCACGTCGTCTCGTTCCCCTTATTTTATTTCACTTTTTTGTTTTTTTCGTCTCTTCCCAATTTTACCATAAAAATGAGGAGGAACATCCTTATGCATACGCAGAGGGTACTCTTTAAGGGAGACCCTATGGGGGTTATTCCGATGAAACCCATGTCCCTCGTTCCCCTTTTTGAAAAGAGGTTTGTCGTTACGACAAATATTTCCGAGAGCAACGAAGTTAAAATTAAGGATATGGACAATTTTAAATTGAAAAGGAGAAAAAACGCAATGAAAGGGAACACCGGTAACGGCGGCGGTGGCAGTGGAAGTGGAGGGGATGTATACATTTTAAACGGGAAGATATTGCATGCGCAGAGGAACAAGAAGGATAAAATCGAATTAAAATTAAGGTACCCAATTAGGAAAGCGAAACCGATGGAGGGCGAAGATAACATGTCCTACTCCGAGTTAAACGATAACTTGAAAAAAAACAACATACGGGAGGAATCTCAAAAGGAACTTCCATCTAACGGGAATGGATATATAGCGGCCAATATACCCAGTAGCGATGCGAAAAAGGGATATGCGCAAGCATATCCTAGGGGTTACACTAGGGAGAGCAGTGACCATAGCAGCGCACGTAATGTGTACGGCGAACATCGTCATAGCATAAACAATGCTAATAGTAACCCGGGTTATGATCACACCATCTGCGCTGGGGAAACCTCCGATAACTTAAGTAAAGCACAGCATGATGAAAAAATAAAATCATGTAATTTTCCTAGTAGCGGAAAAGTTAGTGAAAAGGGGAACCCCTTCAATTTGTCAAATGCCGATCATTTGAATGCGAACAAAGCTATGTGTCAAGGGGCCATAAGCAGCAGATCAACAGACCGGAGTGAAAAACAGCAGGAGGTGCAAGAACAGGGAGACAGCGTGGGGGATAATAACCAGAGGAGCTGTTTCCCTATGGGTAAGATAGAAGGGAACTCAAATAAAAGAAAAAATGCAGACGTAAAGGATGGGGCACAGGAAAACGTGAAGAATGGCGTACAGGAAAACGTGAAGAATGGCGTACAGGAAAACGTGAAGGATGGCGCACAGGAAAACGTGAAGAATGGCGTACAGGAAAACATGAAGGATGACGCACAGGGAAACGTGAAGGATGGCGCACAGGGAAATGTGAAGGATGGCGCACAGGGAAATGTGAAGGATGGCGCACAGGGAAATGTGAAGGATGGCGTACAGGAAAACGTGAAGGATGGGGCACAGGAAAACGTGAAGAATGACGCGATAGAGAACACGGACCCGCCGCAAACGGACAAAAACAGCAAGGAAGTTAAGAAAGATATATACGAAGTGTTAAAAGAAATAAACTCAGAGAGTAACAAAAAAGAAATAGAAACATTTTTAAATAACTTTTTGTTGTATAAAAATAAAAAATATACGAGTTTTCTGGGAAATTATATAAGCTTTTACTTTTGTAATGTACTAAGTGAAGATTTAAAGGATTTAAAATACAATTATTTTGATGGGGTTAAATTATCTGTTAATACTTTTTTTAGTACATTAAAAGAATTAGATGAAAGTCAGTTAACAAAAATGACAAATGTATATTTAGAAGAATATTTTTTAAAAATCTTTAAAATTTTAAAGTCACATAATTTAAACTTTCATTTTGATAACTTGGAAATAGAAAACATAAAACTTTTATATGTGTATAATATTTTAGGGGTAACTCGAAATGGAGGGAAAAGAAGAAAAAAAGAAAATATTAAAAAGTTTTTGTATCAATACATATGTGTACAAAATAAAGATCTTGCTTTACTCAAAAATACTAATAAAATGAAATTTTTGTCAGATATCATAAAAAATGGGGTTACAACTCGCATGCACATGCTAGTAATCTTGTCCTACGATATGAGTGCTTACAACACTGCTTCTTCGAATTATATCACAAAAACAAAATTTAAAAACGTCCAATTGGAGCTCATTTTCGAGAATCAACTGGAGAACCCCTTTTTCTCTCTACAATCTCCCGACACGATAGACCTAAAATCGTCGGGATGGTACCTTGCGGACGTTAATCAGATACTGGGGGGGAACCCACCGTATGAGTGAGGAACAATCGCGCTCACTCTCACTCTCACTCTCACTCTCACTCGCACTCGCACATGCAGCTAGACCATAGGAAGTTGGCGGGAGAAGGCCCCATGAACGGGCCGCAAATCCGTTTTAACAAAAAAGGGGGAATGAGCGCATTTTTGTCAGTGTAATGTATATACACCTTTGGGGATGCCCCAATTTTTTTTTTTTTTTTTTTTTTTTGCCTACGCGTGCTTTCGCGCATATTGCTCGACATATATTTCTGTATGCATGCAGCATGCACATGACGCGCTTGTACACATCAAAAAACGAGGGGAAGAGCGAACATGAAGAATCAAACAAGGCAACTGAAAAAAAAAAAAGAAAAAAAAAGAAAAAAAATGAAAAAAAAACGTTTTCACTCAACAAAAGGAAGTTTCATGTAAAACATGTCTTCTGACAGTTTATCCATTTCTTCCAGTTCGGGGAAAATATTGTAAAGGTCTTTTGCGTCCGAATATTGTTTTTGCTCTTCGTCGTATTCACGATCCACTTCGTCTAGCTTGTTCCTTTTCTTCTGCTTTTCGAGATCGCTGTGAGGAAAAAATAAGGAGGATGTTTCTCCACGGTGCGAGATTTCAATCAAAGGTGAACACAGATGAACACAGATGAATACAGATAAACACAGATGAACACAGATAAACACAGATAAACACAGATGAATACAGATGAACACAGATAAACACAGATGAATACAGATAAACACAGATGAACACAGATGAACACAGATGAACACAGATAAACACAGATAAACACAGATGAACACAGATAAACACAGATGAACACAGATGAACACAGATGAACACGGATAAACACGGATAAACACAGATGAACACAGATGAACACAGATAAACACAGATGAACACAGATAAACACAGATGAACACAGATAAACACAGATGAACACAGATGAACACAGATGAACACAGATAAATACTGTGTAGAATCCACTCGTGCTGTCACAACCGTGTGATCGATGTACGCACGGAGCATATGGGATATTGTTTCCTAAGTGTAAGTGGTAGATTTTTATGTCTTACTCCTTTATCATGTGGAGAATGCGCCTGATTTGGCTATTTTCTGGGTCAAAGAGGGATCCACGAAAATCGTCACCGTTCGCTTCGTTGGAAGAGCCAATAATAGTTCGGCGTTTTTTTAGTATATTTGCCTTGAACGAGGATATCTGTTCATCGGTAAATGGCACAACGTCTTTCGCAGAATTTTCATATATGTTTATAGTTTCTTCTGCTAAAATGTAAATTATGTCCATTTTACTGTTTTCTTTGCATTTAGCTTTTTTTTTCCTTAGTATAATTTCTTTAACATAATCAATGGGATATACAATATTTTTATATGCCTTTAGCAATTCTTGTTTTACAACTCCATCAATTTGTAGGTTAAGAATATGTTCCTTTTTAACTGGTTTTTGACTGTTTAATATTAAGTTCATTCTTCCAATTTTTGTATCATATATAAGGGGAAAAACATGTAATCTATTTTTTAATTTTATTAAATCTTTTAATAAATAATTTAATTCATATATATTAAGTTTTTTTATCTTTTCAAGTAATTCAATATTATAATTTTTAACCATTTCTACTGTTAGAATTTCTGTATTTTCAAAAATAAAATCAAAAATAGATGTTGCTAATTCTTCGCAACCTACCTGAAGAAATTCTTTGTATGAATGTTTATTTGAGGAAAAATAATCTGCTACTATTTTTCTGTACAATTTGTAATTATCTTTACCCAAATATGTTAGTATATATTCTTCACGTATACTGGGATATCGATTGTACGATTTGTTGATACCAGAATAGTACGTATCACATATATACTTGAGCATTTTAAAATTTTTGTCCACATTATTCTTATTCAATCTATATTCCGTGTCTTTATGCAATTCTCCTCTCATAATATATACATCATGTTTTTCGAAAAAGAGTTCCTCAAATATTTTCTGGTCTTGTGTCTTTGTTTTATGTCCCACACCTACATTGGGAGAATACGTGGTTGCTTCTCCCCGATCCCTGTTTACACAAAGTATTTCCTTATCCTTCTTAAAGAATGAATTAAATATTTTATTTATTGTACTGTTCGATAGGTTAAATATGTTACGAATATTGCGCCTCCTAACAGTATCAAACCTGCAAAAGAAAATGTCTCCCTCCTTCAAGTTTTCATAATCAATATACCGTTTCTCAATAAGAGTGACAATATCCTTCTCCTGCCCACTTCCTCTACTGTAACCGGTTGTCAGCGGATGGTTCCTTTCCTCACTGCTTTTGCTATTTCCACCCATTTCGGCATTTTCACCGGTGAGCACTCGTGTGGAAAGTATCACGTATTGGTTGAAGAAACCGAGGACCTTAGAAGGGTATCTGAGCTTCTCATCGTAGGTATTGGTTACATTTTGGGGACTGGATATCCTCTTCATAAGATTATACACATGTTGATTTACTTTATCGGCATTTTTCATACTACCTTCGTATAAATTTTCGTCCAAAGTTTTGTTAACAATTCGTACATACAGAATTTTCTCTTTTTTATAAATGTAATCATCAACATTGATATATTTCAAAGCGTCTACATCTCTACAACCGTAGTAGTTTTCTTTAAACTTTTTAAAATTATCTATGTATTCTTTTTTAGAAATATTTATAGATTTTCTTTTACGTGAATTATTTTCACTTTGTTCATTATTGTATACACCTATTTTGTAATTGTCTAATTTTTCTTCTGAATGTTCATCAAAATTTGAATTATTTCTAAACTTAGAAAATTCATAATTAATAATTTTATTTTTTAAATAATCAAAATTTCGAAGAATATTTTTTGTATTAAGTATATTATGAGATTTTATTTTAACCTTAATTGTATTATAATTATTTTTAAAAATGTTAACTATTATGTTATTTCCATCATTACAAAAATCAGATATTTCAGCTTTAAAAAAATTATTCTCAAATAAATTTTCTATTATTATAGTATGTTGTAAATTAGCTATTTTTTCATTAATATCACTTTTAGGATATTTTTTCATTGACAGAAATACATATTCCAATTTCTTATTTACGTCTACAATGTATGCGCTCAGTTTATGGGTGGGCGTTTTCCCTTTCGTCGAGTGAAAAGCGGGAATGTCTTCACCCCTGCCGCTTTCGCCACTTTCGCCACTTTCGCCATTTCTGCCACCTTCGTCATACAACAAATAGCCCTTTATGCAATTATTTACCAAAACGATAAAATACTTGTTTCTAACATTTTTCAAAATTTTTATAAATATTCTCTTCTCTAATTCTTTCAGTTCGTTTAATTTGTCATAAATCTTTTCTTTCCGTTTGTTTATCTCATTCGAATATAATTCTCCAATAATTTCGTCGTTTTCATTAATTTCTCTGATTAACACTATACAATCTTTTGTGTCACTCGTCTTATTTTTTGTTTCCTTTCCCTTTGAAGTCTCCCCTTTTGTTAATCTATTATACAGGGTTTCATCTATCAGATTGGCGTTGAACAAATATTGGTACAAAAGTTCATCTTCCAGAAGATAATTATTCTCCCTTTTTATAATGACTTCTTCCTCATTTTCATTTTTTAACCTAACATATATATTGTTATCCCTTACATCATACACCTTTCCTATTTTTAGTTCCCCCACGTGTATATCTACCACAGAGTAAAGTTCGTTTACACGACTTTTCCCAATTTTGTGTCTTTTTCTCCTAATATATTCCCTTTTTAACATGTCCTTGTCCCAACTGTTCCTGTTAAAGAGGAACTGTAAGCCTTTTTTCCCCCTTTTGTGGCTGTGCCCACGGCGCATGGTGCAAAAAAGGAAGATCAACCAAATTTTGCAAATGCGCATCATCATTCTGTTACCCCCTAACTGCTTCCGCGTTGTCGAGCTCACATACGGGCCTGTCTCTACCCTTAGAATGTGTTACGTGCGCAGATATACCTGCATACGCCACCTTCGTCGAGAGTCATTTTCTCAAATATGCGCACGTATTATCGCGGTACCACACCAATTTGCTTACCCCTAAAAGAGGTAATACGTACAAATTATTATATGGAACAATTTTTTTTTTTTTTCTTTTTCCTAGAAAAGGTTAGCACAAAAAAAAAAAAAAAAAAAAAGAGAGAATTTTTGCGTTCCTATTATATAACATTTAATTCATTGCTGAAGCTGCGTTACCTCTGGTCCTTCCACGCGCATTTTCAGAAACGAGAGCAGTTCTCTCTTCCTCCTTCGCGCAATTACAATTTTTAATTGGCTCCCGTTTCGTCTCTCCTTTGGCCTACATAAATGATCCTTTAAATTATATTTATTTTTAAGGTTATCTTTTGCAACGTTCCCCTTTTGCCTATATAAATGCTCGTGAAAATTATCTTTATTTTTAAGGTTATCTTTTGTAATGTTCCCCTTTTTCCTACATAAATGCTCGTGCAAATTATCTTTATTTTTAAGGTTATCTTTTGCAATGTTTCCCCTTTGTTATTTTCTTATTTTATCTTTTTTATTTTATTTTTTTCCTCTCATTTACACTTAAAGGTGTTAATTGGTACAAGAAATTTTATTTTTTTTTCTTCCTTAATTTTTTGTTATATTTTCTAAATTTTTTTAAAATTAGCTAACGGAGGGTGTTCACCTATTCTCTTTACTTTTTGCACATGGGATGCGTTTGCTCTATCGCTAGAAATGTACGTAGCATTTTTGCAGCAGCCTTTTTTCCGTTACAATTGAGGCAAGGCATAAAAAAGACGGAGTTGTGTTATGGCGCTACGCAGCCCTGAGCTAGTCCCGATGACACTTTGGTAGCCTAGCACACACCGCTGTCACCATTCATAAACATGTGTATTGAAAATTTTTAAAAAATGGAACCTACCCTTTTTTTTTTACTCGTCTTAAAAGAAGAATAATGAAAAACGGATTAGCAAAGAAGCAATATGAATTAAATGAAAAATAAAAGCGCATGTGGGGAAAAAAATATTAACCAGCCTGACTTAAAATTACCCCCCTCTCATTGTTCCATGGACCGGGTTTAAAAAAAAAAAAAAAAAAAAAAAAAGTCAACGCCTTCTTTTGTTACAGGGATGTATTCATTCAATTGTTCTGCTTCGTTAAATCATGAATGAATTGCACAGACAGGGAAAAATGTTGCTATGCCTTCTTCATATATCTTTATGAAGAAGGAAAAACAGGACAATTCCTTTAGCAAAAAAGAATACGAAACGTGTACGCTCTGCCTAGTGCACAAATCAAAGAGCTTTATGCTAAAAAGATGACGAAGAGGTCACTTTAAACTCATCGAAAAAATTAAAGAAAACGACAAAGAAAAAAAAAGTATAGACATAATACACCCTTTTAGATTTTTTTTTTTTTTCATTTAAATGTGTGCAAATACTCTTTGAAAGAATTAAATGGACATTGCTTTCCGTATATGTTCCTCACTCTAACAAAAAATTGATGGGCAAAAGCGGTGGCGACAAAAATGGTAAACACGAATGAATATCGTGTGAGTGACAGATAACCACAGCTGAGGCGTCATTATCATAAAGGGGAAATGTTTTTATTTAACAAAAGGGAGAGAAAAATGAAAGAAATAAACAAAAAAGTAAAGAAATAAAGAAGTAAAGAATGCCGTGAAATCAAGTATTTCTCTATTGCAAAAACTGATTTGTTATTGGGTTAATGACCCGTTTAAATGTTCCCAGTGCCTTTTAAATACAAAGAGGTTTTGACGTTTTAACTTTTTCCATTTTAATTTTTAATATGTGCATTTTTTTTTTTTTTTTTAGTTCAAAAAAAATTGTCATCAACTTATTATATGCGCACATGCACAGTATGAGGTGTACCCATGCAAGATTAACCATTATGTTAAGGCATTCTTATAACAGTTTTTTATTTATCTGTTTTTCTCATTTCGCGTGTATATACTCTTTTCTTTTAAATTGTCGGTCGATTTTGCAAAAAGAAAGATAAACACAGAGCTTATCCCTACCGCTTAATTTTGTTATGTGTTAATTTTTTTTCCGCCCTAATCTCTTCGAACGGCTTCGTTTCGTGGAACTCTTCGTAATATTTTGCGCTTTCGAATAAGTGGTCACGAAATAGTCATTTGTCAAGTACCAACTACCAAGCGCCAACGGCCAACTGCCCACTGCAGAACTGCGTTAATTCCCATTTACCCTCATCTCCCAACGCTTCACCTGTTTGACCATGGATACGTTAATCGGCCTGAAGGGAAAGGACTTTATAGTTCTTGGGGCGGATACATATAGTATCAATTCCATTATTAAGCTAAAAAATGATGACAACACAAAATTTTACGATATAAATGGAAACAAGTGCTTATTATTAGGAGGTTCTATTGGGGATAGGATTCAATTTGGAGAATTTATACGAAAGAATGTTCACCTATATCAATATCAGAATTCGACAGATTTGTTTGTTAAATCGTTTGCTTACTTTACCAGAAAAAACTTAGCTTATTATCTCAGGAGAAATCCGTACGAGGTTAATTGCCTTATAGCTGGTCACGATAATGTAAGGAGAAAATGAGATAGAAGAGAAAGAAATGGACTGCGGGTGAACAATGTGAAGTGTCTCTCCACATAAATTTTTACCTGCATTCACGATAGGCGACCTTAAGTTGCTTATATACACGAATACATGTGCATACATCTATGATACCACGTGAACGTTAATGTTCGTGCGAATTAATACTGTCACCAATTACCTTGTGTGCATCACTTTGCTTTCTTAATTTTTCTTACAGAAGGATGGATATCAGTTATACTGGTGTGACTACCTAAGCAATATGGATGCCATAAATAAGGGAGCTCATGGTTATGGAGCCTATTTAGTAAATGCAATACTAGATAAGTATTATCATGAAAACATTAATTTGGAAGAAGCTTTACTTATTTTTAAAAAATGTTTTGAGGAATTAAAAAAAAGGTTTCTTTTGACACAAGTTAACTACGAATTGAGAATTATGGCGAATGATAAAGTTGAGTCACAGTATGTAACTATCTAAATTTAGTATAAGAAGGGATCATCTTTTTCATCCCTGTATTCCATTTTTTATGTATAAATTTAATTTAACTTCTATATATGAATGCCCATGAGCGTGCGCGTTTTCTCACCACCCTCGTCACTTCTTCCCCCGATGTGTTTTCCCACTTCTTGTGAATCACATGGAGCCTGCGTGTTCGGAGTTACGTAGACGCGCACACGTGTGAATATCCACGACCTTTTTTCTCCACCTTTTAAAAATTTAAATTTTTCACCAATGCAAAATAATTTACTATATGTATACAAATATTTTACTTTACAAATTAACTGTTAAGGTTGAAGTGCGTTTCTTTCTTTCTTCCCCTTTACAAGAAAGGCGAGTATGGACAAAGTGGAGAAGCCACAAAGGGTCCACAAAAGAAAACACGCCAAAAGGGAAAGGAAAAGATGAAAACAAAACAACGCAAGCGAAGAAGTATACAATACGCTTGTTAACGCAAGTTTTCATGTAGAGACACCTGAAAAGGGGTTATTATTTCCCCCTTGTAATTTTTCAAGTTTCCTTTTTAACATCTTAACAATTACTGTACATGGGTAACTTGGTAACCGGTACGCAATTTCTATGTCTAAAATTGTGTCCATTTCTGCACATTATGATTCATAATCCCGTTTGAGAGAACTTTTTTCATTTTTGCTTCTCCCCGCTATATTGTCCTCATGTAACATCCAAATTCTATTCATACTTTGTATCATATATACCATCGCTATTTACTCTTACGTATGAATAAATTGCAATGATCGAAAAGGGAATTGTCATTAGTATAACCAAAAACATAAAAAACGGGTTGCTTCTACTTAATGCCCACTTGTGCATTAAAAAGGGGATAAAGGGAAGGGATATCATAATCATTATAAGTAAAATTAAAATAAATTTAATCGAAAACATTCTGCGGGGAAAACAAATATAATATGGACAATCTAGCCAGGGCTACTCGCAAAATGGGGGAAGACAAAAAAAGAATGAGAAACACTGGCTGTGGTTTTAAAATAGGGTTGAATGCTCTTCCTCACTATGTGCTTCTGCCTCGTCGAATCTGCTTCGTTCGCTCTGCTTCTTGGGTATGTTTAGTCAACTCTCCTTCGCGGGAATACCTTATCCGTTCTCCTTAGCAAGTATGCCGCGTCCGTTCTCCTTAGCAAGTATGCCGCGTCCGTTCTCCTTAGCAAGTATGCCGCGTCCGTTCTCTTTCCCAAGTATGCCGCGTCCGTTCTCTTTCCCAAGTATGCCGCGTCCGTTCTCTTTCCCAGGTATGCCTCGTCCGTTCTCTTTCCCAGGTATGCCTCGTCCGTTCTCTTTCCCAAGTATGCCTCGTCCGTCCTCTTTCCCAAGTATGCCTCGTCCGTTCTCTTTCCCAAGTATGCCTCGTTCGCTCGCTTGTTCCGCTACACTCAGCGGGCTACGTCCATTCGAAGGAGATGATGTGAACCTTGTTTCGCAAGTACTATCCTTTGGTTTCCTTTTAAACTAGTTTTAATCTGGCGAGTAATTACAACAGTACGCTATATTTTCGCAATGCCGTTATCAATTAATAAAGTTCTGTATTGCTCCCCTAATTTGCTTTTACAGAATATCCCCAATCCAGCAGCCTTACGCGTATTATATTCCCGTTGCCTCTTCCTTTTATATTTCATCACACGCGAATACTATCGCTTAATTTACTACAGCTTAAAATGAACAAATAAGTTATATGCGCATGGATGCCTGTTAATGTTACATATCTCACAAGCTTGCGTTTCCCAAAAAAAAAAAAAAAAAAACCCGCCTATTTACCTCTTCAAAATAGAACAAGACAAAGTTATATACATAAAATTAAACAAAATATTTCATTCAAATGAGTAACATTTTATCATATTTTCTTTCTCACATATGCAACGGTAGTACATAGCTGCAATTTCCTTATGTAGTATAAATACACATTTAGTTCTTTAATTTTACATAACGCATAATTAACATCAGTGTTACTTATAGTACATTCACGAAACATTTTGTGCTATAACCAAGGGAAAACTTTGCTATGAAAAGGTTTGCACTTTCTTACGTCTTGTGATGTTTCCCTTTTATGGGAAAATATTCGCGATGGTAGTTGTGCCTATGAGGAACCTACAGTGGACGAGTCCTGCCATACGTATATTTGTATGGTACGTATAAGCATGCATATGCTCGCATGTATGCACGTTTGTAACTACAGCTTTCCCCATGGTAAGTAGGGTTTGAGCGCACGTACAGTGGGGACCATAGTGGAAGCGAACACAAAGTGGAATTATACCCTTTCTTGTCAGAATTATACAGTAAATGTGATATATACGGACTTAATGAAAATGTGAGACAAAATATAAAATATTAGGTCCATGAAATTTGCTAATATTTAATTTGCACCAATTTTTAAGAAAACTTTTTTACATACTCATTTTTGAGAAAACTTACCTGTAAACACATTTTTTGCTCTTCCTCATCATATAACGAATAGCCCATTTTAAAATGGCATTGACGATGTTAAAAGCGAATTTTGGATTTTTTTTTCACATATTAAAAATCGAAATGAGCGATGATAATGTGTCCCATTTTCGCTTTTATTCTTCAATGCTATATACTTCCTTCCATTTTTCCACAAAAAAAAATAAAAAAAGGATGGAAGAACAGAGGGAAAATTATCATTTAGTTAAATATTTATTTTAAACTTTTTTTCTTTTAAAAAAAGTGCTTTACAACGGAGTAACAAAAAAGAAAAAAAAAAAAAAAAAAAAAAGAGAACGAATCAGGTTTGCTTTGTCATACATTTATATGCATATGTAGAATAAATGACGCGGTTCAATTTCTCTCCTAAAAAATTCGTTATTACCATCTACATGAACAATAAATGTACATATAACGTTCTAAGAAATTGCCATAGCGTTAATGTACTCAGAATATATTTTTCTTCTTTTTTTTTTTTTTTTTTTTTGTTGAATATATTTGACCCTTTTAAAAAAAAAAATTAATTTGTAGCATAACCCATTTTTCATTTACTCGAAAAGGGATGAAGGTTTTTTTTTTTTTTTTTTTTTTTGGAGAGCTGCTGCAAAAGCCTACATCAAACATGCCATTTTAAACTTATTCTCAAAGAAAATAAAAAGTAAATTGAAGGGGATCATTTTTTGTGAATCATCCAACCGTAAAATTCACGAGGAGAAATTCTTCAAAGAATGAGTATGAGCATTAAGCACATTTTCCCCTGTTATAACTTCCTTTTTTTACAAAGCGGCAATATAGAGCTTGGGTAATATATACGTACCACGTATACAAACTTACATATGCGCATAGGGCATACGCTCATGTACGTGTACGTATAAAGAGATAACACAATAACTGTACTTTACGTACGTGCGACAGCGTACCCATTGCCCAATTATAAAACAATGGAATTTCGAGGAAGCAACTACTTTCGTTTTAGACTGGCCTTAAGCCTGATAAGTGGAAAAGCCATAACAATTAAAAGCATTAGGGAGAACAAAAAAGGAAATCCAAATGGAAAAGAGGAAAATGAAAGAGAACCAACTGAAGGGTTACATGAATATGAGGCAAAACTTCTAAGACTCATTGATAAACTATGTGATGATACCATTATTAAGATAAATGAAGATGGAAATGAATTATATTTTAAGCCCGGATTTTTAATAGGTAATGTAAAAGATGAAGTAAGGATAGGCGATTTAAATATTTCCTTTCATTGTGGAAAAGAAAGAAGCATAACTTACTTTCTTGAGTTCTTACTTATGATTGTACCATTTTTTAAAAACCCAGTAAAATTATTATTAAAAGGAATAACAGATGACTGCATAGATACAACAGTTTATACATGCAAAATGGTGAGTGAAAATTTCTTTAAAAATTTTCTTAAGGTAAATGAAAATTTTCTAAATATTACTATCTTAAAAAGAGGAATAAAATCTGACTGTTCAGGTGAAGTTTTATTTTTTATGAACAATTTGAAAATGATAAATTCCTTTGATATGTATAATGCAGGATTTGTAAATAAAATTACAGGATCTATTATTAGCAACAAACTGTCTCCAGTTTTTAGAAACAAACTAATGAATTTTGCCAAAAAAAACTTGTATAATTTTACTCCTTATATAAATATCGAAATTGAAAAGGAAAATAACAGTAATAATAATAACCATAATAATAATAATAATTTGGAAAACAATTTTATATCCTTCTCCCTATTTGCGCATACACAAAATAGGTGCATTTATGGAACCGATTTGTGCATTGATAAAATTTTTTTTCAACGCGTAAAGGACCTACTGAGCACCCAGTCTAGTGGTTATCGCCCGCCTGTACACCGTACTCCGGGTAAAGTGTCCTCCACTCAGGGTGTAGGTCGAAGAGAGGAGGGTTGGGGAGAAGCAGGTTGGGAAATAGACCAGGAAGAAACAGACGAAGGGGAAATAACAGATGAAGAAGAAGCGGATAAGGAGGAACCAGATGAGGAGGAAGCCGATGAAGATGAAGCAGATGAGGAAGAAGCTGATGAGGAAGAAGCAGATGAGGAAGAAGCAGATGAGGAAGAAGCTGATGAGGAAGAAGCAGATGAGGAAGAAGCTGATGAGGAAGAAGCTGATGAGGAGGAAGCAGATGAGGAAGAAGCAGATGAAGATGAAGCAGACGAGGTAAACGAATACAGGTATGACAAGGCAAATGGACCACCGAAGGCAGGTGCCAGTACGATAGCAGCTCCCAGAATGGAGAAGAGTTTCATGCAAAACAGCGATGTTTCAAACAAGAAGAGTGTATTACATGATGCGGACATATACGAAAGATTAGGATTTTTTATTTCCCTAAAGATGATGAATGAAATAAAGGGGTTATCGTCTGTAGATACAAATTACCAGTGGTTACCCCTAATATACATGGCGTTAGCGAACGATACGGCTGTTTCGAAGATTTCGCTAACCGTGTTAAAGCCCTATGCTATTGCACTCATTAGACTGTTAAGAGACTTTTTCAACGTCGTGTTTGATATTAAGAAGGTAGAAAAATCCCAGGTTGATTATTCGTATGTCATCGAATGCGTGGGCATCGGTTACCGTAACTTTTCTAAAAAGAGCTTCTAAGTGTATGTGGGTAGAAGTACCCATACACACCGAGTACTTGCACACAGCAAATATTATGTATTTGCATAGCCACACGAAATCTATGTGATAAATTTTACTTTTTAAGCAAACCTTTTTTCATCGATTTTGGCAAATATTCCAAAGATTGTAACTATGCCCCTATTTCACTTTGCTACATATATAATGCATATACGCATTTACTGGAACAATTTTTTTTTTTTTTTTTTTGTTTAGTTTACCCAATATGGCTGCATTCTGTGACGCGTTTAAACGATCTGCGCTCTGTACCCCCCGGTGTATTAACACCAACCTGTTTGTACATGCTTGTTTTATTTGTTTAAACTTTCTTAAATTAAATTTTACCTTTTTGGTTTTTTTTTTTTTGTTACGGAATGATAACACGAACAAATTTGCACCTTGTACAAGTGGAACGGAGGCGTCTTAATAAAAATTTTAATGTGCCTACAAAACGTTTTTTTAACGTGTGTACGGTACGTGACTAGTTGGTGCATCTCGCATTTCGTAGTTGTCGAGTTATGTATATTAATGCCCTTTTTTTTTTTTTTCTGGGAGTTAGATAATTATATGCTATGGATGTGTGCATGGCTTTAAAAGAGAAAAAATAAAATTTTCTTCTAAAAATGAAAATGTTCAATTATGTTTAAAAAGTAATGTAGGAAATATTACATTTTAAAAGTTCAAAAAAAAAAGTCTATAAAACATTAAATAAAAATTGTATAAAAACTGTGCAATAATTTAGCAAAAATTTCGCAAAAATTTCGCAAAATTTTCGCAAAAATTATGCATAAATTATGTAAGACTTATATGAAAAACTATGCAAAGGGATAAAACTGAAGCTAATTTTCATGTTAAAGCTAAAATTAAAAAACCATAATAAATATTTAAAAACATTGCCATGTGCATAATTAAATATGCTCAAAAAGGGGTGTATAAAAATATACACTTAAAATGGGGAAAAAAAAAAAAAAAAAAAAGCTATACATTTAAAAAGGAGGTAAAAATAACATATCGGATAAATAATGCTGTTCATACGGGGAAATATTGTGGGATGCAAATTAAGCTAATATGAGTAAAATAAAGCTTAAGAGAGAAAAGTATAATAAATAAAAAAATAAAACATACATGCACATATATATATGTAATATTTCACTATTATGTAAATAATCAATAATATGAACTGGGTCTTATATATGGAGATAACGTGGAGGTAAAACTCACATGAAATTGGTGTAAAACAGGGGAGGTGGTGGCATCGTTGCGATGAAATAATATGCTATGTGGTGTGTACGCGATAATGCATATGAGAAACTTCTAGGATAATATTCTTATGGAATATATACATATGTAATATACTCGTGAAAAGCTACTAAAACCGTAATCGTAAATCGTAAAATGTGCATGTGGAGCATATGCGTGGGTAAAACTCGCATATGCTTATACATATTTTTCCCGGTTAACAATTAAATGGTTCCGGTAAACTTTTCAATATGTAATCTCACTAATATTATGCTATTTATGAATACATATATAAATTCGTAACTAAAAACTGTATATATAAAATAGCCTCTATTCAAACTATCAATGAATTATGGAAAATTTATGTTCATCCGATATGCGGATCATCCTACTGACAGGTTCTTTTTCTTCTACAACTTTGACCTCTGTTGTTGCCGTAATATGTTTACCAAGGAATACACATGAACAAACGTACTTTTTTTTTTTTTTTTTTCTTTTCATTTTGTGTATAGAGCAATTTTATAACATAACACCACATTGTGCATATTATAATTCATTAATTTCTTTATTTACCAATTTCAAAAGTTTACACATAACGGCATCAAACTGCTATGATATTTTTATTCTTTTTTCTCTTCTACATTGGTATCATTAAATATTTCATCCTCAAAGGATTCCTCATCATTCTGGTCATCATCTTCATTTTGATCATCGTCTTCGTCATCTGTATCATTAGTCGAGTTCTTCGTAGATTCTACATCAAATTCATATTTACCTGATTCAATATTTTTCTTTGATTCCATAGATTTTAATTTCTCTTCCATATATGATGACAAGTGTTTTAAGGTACATTCTTTTGGTAGAGGAGGTACAATTTTTGGTGTAATTCGTGTGTAGAAAATGCTCGATCTTCCCAACTTTAGGTATGGTTCCGACACCCAGAATCGATATATCTGGGATTTTAATATTTGATCAATTTTTGCTACAATTAAACCTGGATCTTGTCTTAATTTTGTCGAAAAATTGTTCTTACATTCGTTCAAAATACCGTGTAAAAATAATAGTGGTTTTGATTCAATTGCATATAGTGTATTGTTGTAAACTGCTATTGTGCACTGATCCCATATTTCTCTCAATGCCTGTATTGGGAAAGGGGAAAAAGATAAAGATACATTATTAACAATTCATAAAATGCGAAACGCGCATTAAGTACAGCTGTGATGTGAGATGGAATAAAAAAAAAAAAAATTGTGTACGGGGTTATATTTTTCTCCACATCACCATACATATATACGAATACACAATATGTACATGCATGCGTGAATGCTCACATAGGAATATATAAATAAACACATGCATACTTCAACATTGTAAATAATTTTTCCACGTTTTGGTTGAAAAACATAAACATATGTAAAATAAGAGGTTGGAAAAATATATATATATATATATATATATATATATATATCCTAATGCATAAGGCATATACATTTTCTCAATCAGTTTCACGTAGAAAACATAAAAAATGTTTCCACTAAATCGCCTACTTTTTCAGTTTTCTTCTCAATGGCATTGTCTCCTACAATTTCTCGTACTAATAATATCCACCATATTCGAGACCACCTTAAAACTTTTCTATAACGCACTACTTTTTTTAGTTTATGAATAAGCTTCGTTATAGGATCCTTTACACCATGTTCATACAAATCTTTTATGGTTAAACTGAGAAAAAAAAAGGGGGGGAAGCAAAAAATAGGGAGGGAGGAAAACGTAAAAAGGGGGCGGGGAGTGCACATAACAAACGCGTAAAATATAAAAAATAAAAAACTGCACAGGAGATTAAGCACCAAATTGGAGATAAATAATTTATATGTTGATACACACACATGTATGTATATATATAAGTATGTAGGAACGGAAAAGGTAATAAAAACATTGCCAACAAAATGAATGTACACTCTACGCAAAGTAATATTCTCATATGTTTATGCGCCAAATAGTGCTGCATATGATGTACACCACGTAATAATGGTTGTATTTACACGTTATATATGTACATACGGCGCGCACATGTACGCATTTTTCCATTTTACACCATTCTTTCTCACCTGATTGGGTCCTTGACGATGGTTGTTAGGGCGCTTGTTGCAGCTAAATCACTGTAGCCATCACACTGCACGACATTTGTGGTATTTTTATAGATTACCAAAAATAAAAAAAAGGAAAGAATATAGCTTATCTTCATTTTTAACAAGAGGTGAGAAAAAAGTGCTTAAAAATTTTCGCTATTTGTCCAGGGAGTAAATACTATGTGTTATTATGTCAATCGTATATGATAAATGAACAGTTATATAATCATAAAAATATACAAAATGTGTAAAAACTCTCAAAAAGGGATATGAACTTGTAAATAAACACCTATGAACAGCTAATGTGTATATATATGCAAAAAGACCTCGTCGAAAACGTTATAAAATCTCAATATATTAAAAAAAAAAAATAGGGGTTGTTTCAAGGTAAATATATTTAAAATTTGCTATTACAAGGCATGAAAAAGTGTAAAAAGGGGTAAAATCAAATAATTAATATAGCACTTAACCAAAAAAAAGGGGAGAAAAAAAAAAAAATTCAAAACTTAGAAATGTAAAACTTTTTTTTCTTTTTGCATTCGATTTATTGATTTTGCATTTGGGAAAAAAAAAAAAAATCTCCTTCGCTCATTATATAAAAATAAAATGGGGCTGAGGAATGTACATACCATAAAGCGTATACGCAAAAATATTTTTATATACTTAAATATGAACATATATACACGTACATATATACTTATAAATATATTATATACCTATTACAATATAGTCGATAAAATAAGAATCATTAGCTTATATAGGGGATCAATTGCAGGGGCTTCATAACATATACATATATATATATATATATATATATATATATATATATATATATATATATATATATATAACTCGTACAATAGTATAATAAGAACATGTGTTAAACTTTTTTTTACGTAAAATCACTTATTCACTTTTTCATTTTATTAAAACCTTGTTTTTATAAGAAAATATTAATTTATTGATTTAACATAACTGCTAAGAAAAAAGTAACAATAATGTTATTACATAAAAAAATATATATTTGTAACAAACTAATGTTAAAAAAATTAATTACAATGTATAAATGTACAAATCCTTAAATGCATCGTAAAAAGGTAATCTTAACCTTACAATTACATTATATAATATCGCATTATAATTGCATTGCGTTGCATTACATTGCATTACATTACAATACATTACATTACTTTATATATTATTATGCTATATTGTTAAAACTAACGTGCTCACCTACTTCCTACACAATTGCTATTTTTTTTTTTAAGCTTTCTCTAATTTGAAATATTGCAAATATAAAAAGAGATTTTAATAGAATAAATTTATTTATATTAACATAACAATCTTCACACTGCCAAAAAAACAACAAAATTTTCTTTTAATTAACTTTAAAAATGAAGTGAGAAAGCTTAAAAAAAAAAAAAAAAAAACGTTCATGTACACGTATATAAATATATATATACATGTATATTTACATTATCATCACATATCGATTAGTTAAAATTCACATCTATTTGAAGAAATATTATTAGAACATGTATACAACCCCCCCCCCCCCCTCTTGGTATAAAATGTTAAAGTTAATTTGGGGTTTGCATGCGCATAACCGAGTATAGTATATAACACATGTATATATAATGTATGTGCATATATGCATAACAAAAATATAAATTAATGACAAGTAATTTTTTTTTAATAAATTATAGAAATGTTTTAATAGTTGATCATTCTCTATATATGATAGTAAACTCTCCCTATGAACAGGCCTCCATTAAATATGTACGTAGGAAAGGTATTCGTGCGGAATGCAATTGTGTATATATATAAGGTAATTGCAAGTGTATTAACACAATATATATATGTATATATATATATATATATATATATAATTATGTATAATTATGTACATTTACATATATTTAAATATACTTATATATATTTATACAAATCCTTAAATATTTACCTTACCGTATACGTGTATATGTGTTCATCCCTTGAGTTAAGTTGAGCCTCACTTTTTTTTTTTTTTGAAAAATAACTATTTGTAGTGATGTACGCATATTTCATTGCGTTAATATAAAGGCGGGGTGAACTTTCGTGTTTTTTAATGTGATGAAACGATGTGAATCCCTTAGCGAATAGTGATCATTTTGTGTACCCTACTTTTATTCTGCTATACGTAATACAATGTACCTTTTTACCGGGTGTGCAGCAAATCGTCGTAAAAATTATCAAATCTACAAAAAGCTTCCATTTGCACTCTCCATAAATATATATTTATAGCAATATAGCTTTTAAAAATTTTTTTTTTTTTTAGCATTTCTTAATATATACGAAGTTTTTTTTTTTTTTTTTTTTTTTTTTTTTTGCGCTCAAGAAAAAGCAAAGAAATTGTAACAGTTGTAACACTAGTCTTCACCTTTATCTTTACCTCTACAGATTATATCGCTTGCCGTATGTAACAACACATCAATATTTGCTTCTTTTACGAAACTCTCCTTCAGTTGATTCAAGGATAGAATTATGCATAAAAGCAGTTCCATTAATTCTTTTTCACGAAAGTAAAAGTGTTTTCGTGGGTACATTTGCATAAAATTGCCTAAGCATGTATTATGTACATATATATACTTACATAATAGTACTCGTACTTATACATACTTGCACATATGCAGCGACAGCACCAACCCGTGGATGTTGTAAGTGCTTCCCTCCTTATCCCCAAAAAGCAACAAAAAGAGTTTTCAAAGCATTAGAAAACTGTATATATATGATTAAATTTGTGGTAAAACACCTTTGCAGTATCGTATAATTTATGGGAGATGTGATTTTTTACATCATTACATATTTCATTTGGGTGTGTAAACAAAAGTATAAACCATCCATGTAAGTAACAAATTCTTACATATGTAACTAATAAAAGGTACACTTATTTTATCTCATATGTGGTTTTCATCATAACACAGCATAAGTGTACAAAATCAGTTAAAAAAAAAAAAAAAGAAAAAGGCCACCATTATGTCAGACCGCCTTAGAATTAAATTATGCTGGATATGACATCTACTTTTTTTTTTTCTTTTCATTCCATAATATCGCAAAAAAGGGTGTGAAGGATATACCAAAAAAGGTGTCCTCCAACATAACGTCTTGAGCACGTGATACGGCAAAATGGCAAACTGCGTTAAAACGACGTCTGTGAAAATGCAAAATGAAAGTTGGCAGTGGTTATCAAGAGTTTATTTTAAGGGATAATAAAAAAGGAATAAATATATTTCACAAACCTTCTGAAAATATATCCACATTTTTGCAAAACTGAAACTTTTTTATGGTCTGAATGGGGGAAACAAAGAATATGTGTATTTTATTGATATCGACATGCTTTTTTTTTTTTTTTTTGCACATATGTATGCTTTAAATTAATTTATTCTCTTCATCCTTATGGGTAAAATGAACTTGCCATTTTTCGTTACATGGATATCTTTCTTCTTACATTTTGTTATACAACATGAAAACGAAAAGGAGTATGGTTCCTCTTTTTTTCGTTAAAAAGCTTTTTTACAACAGAAATGACTATTTTGAACCATCTTTATATACCATTTGTAGATTTACTGTTAATTCTAAAAATTTACAAATTAAATTTTTGAAGTATAGGTATATTGGATACACCCTTTTTTATTTTCTTTTTTTTTTTTGCGATCGAAATTTTTTCTTTCACACACTCGGTTATTTTGTATGAACATATTTGAAAAAAAGTGTGCACTAATGGAGTATACTCTTCAAAATAACTATTTTTTTTCTAACTTGTTCACTCCCAGTATGTGCTCGAAATGTGCATAATAACCAAACAGTCTACGCATACCGAATTGTATTATGGATCCTGTACTCTTTTTACATTGCGTAAAGTGCCAATTTCAAAAAATGAGTCCCATGCTTAACTTTCACGTTGATCTACGCCATGCTTGGTAAAAAACACCTACCTACACAATTATAGCGCAACAAATTCTGGCATTTTAAAATAAACCATATGAAAGAAAGAGATAAAAAAAATTTTTAAAAGTGTATAAAAGTTATTCAAGGTTATCTCTATTTTATTCAAAATGGAAACGTTGAAAAGGTTTAAAAAGAAATACTGTAATTGCCTTTTCCCCCAAGAATATAAAACATAGAAAAGGGGATAAATTCTTTTAGATCAAAAAAAAAAAAAACAAAAATTTAACAAGGCTTATAACAAGGCTTATAACAAGGCTTATAAAAATGCTTATAAAAATGCTTACGTTCTTGAATACTTATCTTTATTTATTACACATAATTAAAAAAAAATAAAAAATCCTCGCTCCATAAATCTTTGAAAATAACTAAATTGAGTAGAAAAAACCATATTGATCAACCGCGCTTTGTTATGTAAAACAGTATACATTTTTTTCGAAAACGAATGCAGTGAGTCTGCTAAATGTATTCAAATTTGTAAAAAATAAGGCTTAACTAATTTTTCCGTTTACCATGTATATATATATATATATATACCTATTATCTTTCAGGAGCTCTTAGATAAGAAAAATAGACAAGAAATGGGGATATGGTTGTGAAATAAATGACCAGGATGTTAAAGCATGACTGTTAAATCGTAGCAGCTAAACGTGTGGACAATTACCTAAACAAATAAAGATATAAAATATATGTGTTAAAAATTCGCGAGAAATATACATATAAGGGCTTATTCAAAAAACGTGTAAGGCGTAAATTGAGCTCGCAAAAAATATGTAAATTAAGAAGTATACAAAATAAAAACCCAAACGTGTAAAAAGATTATGTAAAAATAAGAAAAAAAAAATTAATAAACGAAAACAGGTGAGAACGGATGAAAAATGATGAAAAAAATGAAGTAAAATTTATGCGAATAAAATTTAAACATGCCCATTTAAAAATTTCCTTTATAGCCAAAAAGTAATGTAAAAAAAGAATGTCTTTTTTTTTTTTTTTTTTTTTTTTTATATTTGGCGCAATAAATTTTAAGATATGGAAATTTTTTAAACATGTAAAATTTCAAGAGCAATTTTTTTATGTTATCCTGCACATATATATACCTATATTCGTATATTCATATATATACGTATACGCACATACATACATATGTATATACATAGGCATGTTTGCAAAAAGATGTAAAGTGTATGGATTGAATTTCTCACGAAAAATAACCATTTATTTGTAAAGAGCTACTATTCCTTTTGCTAAATATACATATGCACATTAGCTATCTGCGCACGTATGGTCCTTATTCATACATGAGCACATTCGTACGCACGTTCATATGAAGGTGTACGTGTAAACTTATGACATGTCGCATATAACAACAATACCCTTCCGCCTAAACATGAATATAGCCCATATTTATTTTATTTTATTTTTATTTTATTTATTTTTTTTTTTGGAAACGTAAAAGCAATTGCGTGCCCTTTTATTTTTTTCTCTCGTTGGAAATTTCGTATCCAAGCAAAGGCCGTTTTTTCCGTAGGATGTAATGTACATACGTATGTATGTATGTATATATATATATATATATATATATATATATGTATATACATACAAAACATGTACGTATGCATACAACATTTGGGTACTAATTTGATAAATAAACCTGTATGCTTCCTCAGCATTTTTTAAATGCCGTGTTTTTTATACCTAAGAGTATAAGTCACAAGTTGCACTAAGTTCTCCATTCTTTTCCTCCATTCTGATAATATATTAATCCCAGTTAAATGACGATCGGAAATATATTTCTTCTCCTGTATTTTTTCCGAGAAAATATTAATTTACTACGTTTTATATCACCTTAAGGGGATTACAACATTGGAACGTGCTCACGGAGCAAAAAAAAAAGGCAAAGCACAAAAGGATAAGGACTGAGCAAATATTGGTAATAATTAGGTACATTTAGGTAAAGCGTAATTTAGAATCTGGTAATGATTCGCTATAACGCGGTTTAGGATTAGAACAAAATTTCCTATAGAATAGCTTAGGAATTGGAAAAAATAACGAGGGAAAAGACGAGATTAAATATAAGTTAAGAAACGGGGACTGACAAGGTCATTCTCCAGGTAACGAGCCAGAGTTTGCATAGCTTATAAGTAGAAACTGTTTAGAAGAAGGTAAGACTAATATAATAATTCGAAGGAAAGCAAATGTGGTGCGAAAAAAAAGTTAAGAAATCAAACTCGCATGAACAAACGTATTTACAATTACAAACCTTTGGCGTTCAATAGTACTCCGTGAAAAGAAAAGGCGCATACATATATATACATTTGAACACGCGTTTATATACACTTAAAAACGCCAAAGAGGTGCCATTGTAAGCGAGCGAATAGGCACGTCCATACGAAGCACGTAAAATTTCCATCCCCCACCTTTGATGATAGTTTCGAAAAGGAATTTATCGAAAAAGAAAAATTAAGAGACAAGGAAAAAAAAAAAAAAAAAAAAAAATAAAAGATGTTCGAAACCAGAGTTGATGATAGTATACCACTAAATGATTTAACTACAGAAAAACAAGATGATTTTAGTAAATTAGACGAGTCTACAGAGAGAACTCAAATATACCATGATGACCTATATGATAATGATATAAAAATATGTTTACCTTCAAGAATTGGATTTCCAAAAGCAATAAAATCCATGACAGATGGTATAAAATGGGGTTGGGGATTTACAAATTCACCGAAGGAAACTTCAAAATATTATATAAATGAAATATTATGTGGATGTATATTATGTTTAACCATGTTACCAGAAATGATATCTTTTTCAATGATAGCAAAAATACCTCCATATATAGGGTTACAAGGTGCCTCTTTTTTATGTTTAATAACTTCTATTTTCGGTGGTTCACCAGCAGTTATACATGGTGTAACAGGTGCTTTTGCATCTGTATGTTCAAAATATTTAATAGAAAATAATAATGTAGAACATTTACCAGATGGAATAGAGAGGTTATATATATGTATCCTAATCTGTTCAGTTATGTTATTTTTCTTTTCACTATTTCATATGTCCGCATTAATTCAGTTAATTCCAACCCCAGTATTTATTGGTTACTGCAACGGACTATCGATCATTTTTTTAAGGGCACAATTACACACACTCAAAAATCCTTACACGCACGAATACATCGAGGGATACTACCTTCTATTTTTTATCATCATATGTACCCTCGTTGTTATCATTGTAGAACTGTGGAAAAAAATACCCAAAGTAAGTATACGCCACGTATCAGAAAACGAGTGCGATTATAAGGGCAAATAGGGTACATCACCTTGTACCTTTAAACGTCTGTGATCCTGTATACACATTTGACTAGCACACAATATTCGCTTTCTCATTTTGGATGACAAACGAGTCACATGTGTATACAGGGTGATATCATGTCCTTCTTGATATATAGCTTTACCATGTTTGTTTATTCATTTTCACTTTGCGATTTTTTGTTATGTGTGCCCATTTTACTATCCAATTGATCGCACTATGGAAGGGAATATACTATCGCATTGAGAGTATTATCTTCCCCATTTTTTTTTTTTTGCTGCATCCAATGCATCAAAAAGCATTTGAGCGTATGTTACATTAGTACCGATTGCGAATAAAATAACGTGAAAGTCGTTTTCCTTTGTCCCTAACTATTCCTACTCTTTTTCATCCAGTCCATTATGTCCTCATACATTACATTTTCTTAATTGTAGGTAGGACACAAGATCCCATCGACACTAGTAGCGATCACGGTCACGGTATTTGTAGAGTTTGTTATCTTTCGAAAGTTCCTTCATAATAATTTCGATTCATTTAAAAATGTAAAGTCCTTTACTGTGGGAGATATGTTTTCCTTTACGTCTGATAAGGCAAAACCAACATTTTTATTTACAAATAAGGATTTAGATTTTACAAAAGTAATATATGACTTGGATTTAGTAAAGCAAGTAGTAAACATGTTTGTTGTGTTACTAGTAGAAGTGCTAATGGTTAGTGAAGTTATTAAAGATATGGGAGGGGTAGAATGTGATACCAATGAAACAATTTTTTCCTTATTTATTGGAAACCTTTTAGCAACATTAGGAAGTGCAGTAGGAGGTAGTAGCTTGTTAGGGTTATCAGTTTTAAATTATCGAAATGGTGCAAGGGGTAAAGAAAGTGGTGTTGTTGCTTCTATATTAATATATGGCATATTACTCTTTGGATACTCACTACTTAATTATATTCCTCTCTCTTTCTTATGTGGAATTATGATAACTGTCTTTATTCATTGCTTCAAATGGTTTTCAATACCCATAGTATTTTTCACCTTCTGCCCAGCCTACATAAGAAATTGTCACCCATGCATGAGCCGTAAAATATCGAGATGGGATGCCTTTATCATAGTCCTCGTTACCGTTCTTTGCGTAAGCCGAAAAAAAAAAAAAAAAAAATAGTGCACGCACACACGGAAGAAGCTCATAAGCATACGAATAAGCATACGTGTGCATAACGAGTGAATAATACAAGAACGCAAAAAAATGTCAATTATTTCCACTTGTCTGGTGAAGATCTGGGAAGGGAAGCACTTTCTCCGAGATATTCTTCTCCAATACATTTTTCTCTTACATAATTAACATGTGGGTCTTCTCCTTTGCGCAGGTTCTGGTCAGTGTCCCTACGGGTGTATTCGCAGGAATCATTTTGTCAGCTCTCGTATACGTTTGGCAAAGCAAGTCCACATTCAAATTTGAAATATTTTATGATAAGGACACGGACACCAAGGTAAGAAACGCAACTGAACGAGGTTCAGTCGAGCGAAACACGCACTTGTGACCCGTTACAAAGTGTGAAAAAAAAAAAAAAAAAAAAACGAATACAACTTTAGCACATTGTGGTATCCTTTCCTTTTCACCCTTTTAGTATTACGAAATTGAGGGACACCTGTTTTACGCATCGAAGAGAATGTTTACACGTTTGTTTACATACGAAAACGATAGCTCAACGGTTAACATAGTGCTCAAGGGAAAAAGTACCCTATTCGATTACACCGCAATTGAAGCGTTGACATCAGTGAAGCAGCAGTACAATATCAACAACAGAAATGTGACAATTCATGGATTAAGTCACGAATGCATTAAAAAAATTGCCAAAATGAATCACTTATGCAAGCAAATTGATGTAGACTTGGTTAAAGTGGAAACACCCGTCGTGCCTCTCCTATACAAGCCCCTACGAACCATTATGAAGGTAACTTTTTCAATAACTTCGCAGCCGTACTAGAGATTTGCATACGTGGGCATATGTGACAGCTGCTAATCCGTGTGATGGCATAATTCAATCCGTTTCCCCCCTTCCATCCTGCAGACACAGAGAACGATAAGAAGAAGGATGTCATTTAAAAAGAAGAAAAAGAAAAAGGATGATTCGGAAAGTGAAAAGCATATTGATCATTTGGAACCCTAAATGGGAATCCTTCCGATTACACACCCATTTATCTTATCCGCCCGCCAACGCATCCACGTGTATGATAACGCATCTAAGAGCACCATAACACATCTAAGCGCATCTTAACACATCTAAGCGCATCTTAACGCATCTAAGCGCATCTTAACAAATATAAGTGCATCACGCATTTTAATATAAGCCCTTTTTAATTTTTTTTTTTTTTTTTTTTTTTTTGTTATATACGTGGAAAAGAGCCTTTCATGCGCAACATAATTGTGCACACAGCCCAAAGGGAAGCATAGCTTCGCACGCATGCGTATACATATAATATGCAAATGTGCATATGTATATATGCATGGTTTAGTCGTGCGCCCATTCGATCCCATTTTCACTTACATGCCATACGCCCTCATTTTTCTGCATCCCTTAATTTGTCATTTATTATCCTCATTGTGTATGGTTTCTCATGCTTTTAAATGTTTTTTTTATGTACTCAAATTTATCATTATAGTTTCTGCAAAAGGAAGAAATTTTGAATGTATTAAGTTGTGTATATTTAATCATTCATACTTGGGTGTACAAATGTACTTGTTCATTTATCTACAATTTTCTTTTTAAGCGTAAACTTTTCAATTTCTCCCAAAAACCTTTTTTAATATGTTTGTTGTAAGATAATACCTAAGTTTTTTCCACTCGTGCTCGTACAGAAGGATCGGTTCCCTAAAATCCGTTGAGGGAAGGAAAGCACATGAACATGGAAAAAGAACACATATATACAAATTATCATATGTTGTAGCGACACGGGGCACGCGATCACACGATCACGCGGTTATTTGATGTGTCAAATGTATATGGCCATTTGTTTGCGTGCATATATCAGCACAGCATTTTTATGTTAACCATCCTAAGAACTTCATGTGCCTGATTTTGTGGTTCAGTTGGTTCTTATGGAATTTATTCAGACTGTCTTTCATCTCTCTGTTAACAAATACCCTGTGCACGAACTCTACGTAGGTATTCGGGAAATCCGGCAGATGAACTACTGGGTATATATGCACGTACGTGTGTGCCATCCGAAACCTGCGAAACGGAACGATGATAATAGTTGCATCTAGGAATGAACACATATCCACGCATGCGCTCTCGTGCGCAGAAATTTACAGGTGCGCGGATAAAAATGCAGCAAATGCGCGTTCATATGAATATTTCCTTTTACCCATTTTCCTTTATGAAAAACTTGGCTTGCTTGCTGAAAATTGTATCTCTCAAGTCCCTGCCTGCAGCAAAATTGTTTTAATTATACACATTATGTCGTAAAAGCACTTACGTGATTTCGTTTGCATTGATTCGAGGACGTGCAGTTATCCCAGTGCTCAGAATCTCCCTCCCGTGCTCCTTCGCAATCACTCGAAGATTACCAGTGACCACTTTTAACTGCTTGACAAAATCGAAAAGGTGCGAATTCGGAAGGTAAAAACGGTTGTATAGGTAATTATCAGAGCGTATGAAAAGGTCGATAAATTTCAGCCTGTATAAATTTATAGACTCCACGGGTGTGTTAAGTATAGCGTCTTTTTCTTTCTCCGCTCTTCTCAAATAGAGATTATGTATATTATTTATATTATCATAGGATATATGGGCATCTACGTTATTTTTCGTCATGTCAGTATTCGCATCTAAATTATTATCCAAAACAACGTTTTCATTATAGAGATATTTTTTATATACAGGATATTCTTCTTCTTTCTCTTTTTGCATAATTTCATGTTTTAATAAATGTATTAATTGATTGGTATTTTTATAATTATGATAATTACATATGAACAAATTGTAAATAATTTTTATTAACACGTGCATATTTTTTTTTTTATTTTTATCATAGCATATTCTGAAAGATTCTAACAGATCATGAATATCTGTAATTTCACAGTTTAGACGAGAACATGATTTTATAATTGAAATCAAAAATTTCGAAATATCATCTTCTCCATTTCTTTCATCTCTCCCACTTGTACACCTTTTAACAATCTCATTGATACATCTGGAAAATACCTTAAAGTTTACCCACTTTTTGTTTTTAAATGATGATATCAATTTAACACTTTCTACTAGTTCTTCTAGAGTACTTTCCTCAATTATGTTACTCAATTCAGAGTAAACATGATTATAAATGGTTTTATCATATTCTACATTTAGATAAAAAAGGAATTTCAAAATTAATAACCACTCGTTTATTTCATCCTTTTCTTCTCCTTGCACATCATTATCATTATTCTTTCTGTATAGAATGTATGCCAACACAGCATCCTTTACAGGTTCCTTTTGAAATAACATTCTCTTAGATAAGAGAATGCTATATGTAAATATCAGTTTAAAATCATTTTTTTCTAAATTATTCCAATGATTTTTATTAAATATAACGTTAAGACATTCTTTTATTTCTCTTTTATAATTTGTATACGTGGATGGACATATTTCTTTTTCCCTCTTGTACTTTTCAATACATTGAATAAATTTGATTGAAAGATCCTCAAAATGTTCTACCTCCTTCTTAAAACTCGTGAAGGATCGTCTCACGTGATTTCGAAAGAACATGCTAAGCATCTTCTCTCAAATTGGCAAAAAGGATGCACGCTAACAGATAACAATCACATGGGTATTATTTTTTTTGAGCACTTATACACTCGCAATACGAATACAGAAAAAAAATGATATACACCTGGTGGAGGGGGAGAGGGGGGGGGGGTAAGCTAGAAGAGACACACACTACCACTGTACACCTGTATGAAAACGCCAGAAGTTCCCTTTTGCCTCTTCACAATCATTTGCGCATTTTCCTTTCTTGTCCCAATATTTGCACTTCCAAAATTCCGTTTTTCAAATTGGTTCAGCGTCTGGTTACAAAACAATCATCTGTGGCAATCTATGTGCATATCTATGTGCCCAGGTTAAATTGCACAAACCACATGCACGGTTATCAAATGTTTGTAACAGGATAACGCTCCAATCTCTTTCGTGTTCCCACACAAAAAGTGCTACATGGTAATTCTAACGAGTCGGTACAATCTCTTTTTTAATCTTAGCCCACGGGGAAGCAGCTGAAGGTTGTTTCAGCTTTGGGAAAAATACGACAAAAGTGTACATATATATATAAATGCGTGCATACGTGCCTGTGAACCACCTTCATAGGAATGGGGGTTTGATTAAATAGAAAATGAGCTTAACGCTGCTAAACACATCGCCAAGCTAGCTTAATTCCCCTTGACTGCTTTATTCTGGTTCCATACAAAATCAGATTCCCACACCCCATTAGAAGCTTAAAATGGTTTCTACAGTGCACAAAAATAGGGAAACGAAATTGTGCGCAATTTCTATAGAACACTTGCGGGAAAACGGAAAAATGCACTGATAAAAGCTGCGAAATATGTTGAATGCTCACATGCGTATAAACACGTTCGCAACGAAAAAAGTTAATCAAAAGGTAGTGCATTTAAAGTATTCTTTTTTTTTTTTTTTTTTACCGGAATTGTTTATTCGCTGTGATTTTTTTATGCATTAAAAAAAAAAAAAAAAAAAAAAAAAAAATGAAACAATATATCAAACAGAAAAAGCTTTTTTTTGCAATATATAAAAAAACAGTTTTACTTTCTACGTATAATAAAAAATAAAACAGCACATTTGTTAAAAGCACATAATGAGGGGACATGATTACATGTTTAAAGAAAAACTGGGGGTTGTCATGCGCATGAGCAAATATACGCTTATGCGAATATGTACATGAATGTACATGCACATGTGTGTGCACGTCCGTATGTGTACAAAAATTGATTTTGACCGACGTGCGAACGGCGAAATAAAATTAACAAAAATATTACCGCGGGAAGGGGAGGGGTAATAAGGCAAACAAAATGCAAAAAGCGCAAACGTTCACGCATGAGGGAGCAGTGAATGGTCTAAAAACGGCGCAAAATTGGAGCGAGTAGCTGGATGTTGCGCATGTGCTCATTTATATATACACGGAGTAAGAGTATTCACTAGGTGTGCGCAATCATGTGTGTAAGCATGTCATCGATTCGTATCACTTCGTACCGCTTCTCATTGCTTCCCATTGCTTCCCATTGCTACAGTGCCACGGGGGGGGGGGAGGGTAGGGGGGGGGGGGGGGGGGGGGGGGAGCTTCCTGAATTTTTGGAGCTTGTGGAATATGCTGGGTACTCCACGTTCTGACCAAATTACTGTTCCATCCTGCACCGGTATAATGACAAGATACAAACAAAAATGGTATTCTTTTTTTTTTTTTTTTTTCAAAAATTTATAAAATATTTTTCAGTACATTTATTTTCTTATAATGATCTATAGATAAGTATTCTGGTAGGGACATAAGATAATATTCCCCATCTACTTGAAAATAGACATTGTAAACATTTTCTTTGAAGAATATTTTCCATGGGCCTACACCCTGATGTACTCTATAAGCTCTTCCCTTTATTGTAAATTCTAAACCCAAATCAACACCTGATTGATACATAACGAATTCTAAAATACCATCTCCAACTTCTTGTTGTGATTTTTTTAAATCTTCATACACTTTTTTTTGGTCAGGTGTTAAATTTTTGGGTAACTTTAATCCTATTTTATGTGTATAATTCCATATATCATTTCCTGATGAGTACGATGGTATGTTAATACATATAATACTCATAGCTTTTTTTAACAAAGGAAAATTATCACTGTTGTTAGTTGTAAAAATGACATCATCATTATTTTTCCCATTTACCATTTTATCTATTATTAAATTTACAGGAATATTTTTTTTAAAAGAAACTTTTTTAAATCCTTCTATAATGTAAATAAGTTTATTACAGAACGCACTTTTCTGCCGATGTCTCTCAAAACCACGACCAATTCTAGAATCAATGCCTATACTAAAATAGTTACTCATACATAATTTTAACTCTTTTATATTTTCATTATTTTCTGTTAATGTTTCTTTTTTTTTTGTTTTCGAACTTATTTTGTTAAAATATCCATCTGTCTTCAAAACGACATGTATATTCCAATAATCATGTTTTTCAATTTTTGATTTAAAAGTTTGCTTAACAATTTTTTTTAAAATATTAAATAGAAATGTATGATTAAATATGCCATCAATTTTTTTCCACCCAAAGGCATTAGCAAAATCGTTACCTGTCCCGAATGGAATTACACCTACAGCAAAATTGTTATCATTAATGTCGTAATATTCTGCCTCTTTCAATACCCAGTTTAGTGTACCATCGCCCCCTGCAACCAGCACATAAACGAAAATATCCTTATTTTCGCTAGCTGTATCTTTCTTCGTCGGAGACTCACTCCTCCCTCTTTCCCTACTTCTACTACCATTCGCGTCACCATCTCCGTTACGACTAGGGGATCCATTTTTGCATCCTCCATTTTTGCATCCTCCATTTTTACATTCCTCATTTTCACCTTTGGCACTCTTTCCTTGTATATTTGACTTAATATTGATGGCATTATCCGCACCGTTACTTTCTCCATTTGGGTTTTCGCATTTTTTCTCCGTAGTAATGCTTTCACTTTTTCGGTTACCATTACTCACTTCTGATGATATCTTATTTTTATTAACAGAACTTTTTAACTTGGAAACGATGGACAAACTTTTACTCTCCAACCTCCTCGGACTATTCGTTATCGAGCTCAAAATACGGAAACCTGGTTTTTTCCCCTTTTCCCCTTCAAGGATGTTATAAATGTAAAAGTGACATTTGTGCGGCTTGTGAAATATTATTTCGTTTACCCCAAACTTGAAAAGAAGGAAGTAAAAAGGATAGATGCGAATGAAGACAGGAAAAAATTGTTGAAGGAATGTGCGAGCGCTTATATGTTGTGCATGTACCACTTCGCATGTGGGTAGATTTACGCATAAGCACATACACGTGTATATATAATAATGCGTATGATGACATTATTCGTTCAATTTTTACTTCAGTAAATATAGATGCTCTATTTCCACCTGAAGTTGGATTTACAAATAAGAAAATATACTTCATGTTTAAGATTTTCCAACATTACCTACGATAAAATTATTATTTTTTTTTTTTTTTTCAAATTAGTTATCTCTTGGGAAAAAAACTATTCATAATGGGGGGAAAAAATAGAAGGCACTACATATTTTTACTATGTTTGCAATGTTTATTAGGTTTACTACGTTTACTAAGTTTGCTGCGTTTGCTACGTTTGCTGCGTTTGCTACGTTTGCTGCGTTTGCTACGTTTGCTGCGTTTGCTACGTTTACTACGTTTGCTACGTTTACTACGTTTGCTACGTTTACTACGTTTGTTATTTTTTTAATCTCCATAATTTGAAGGCTCATCATACTTGAGAGACGGAAGGTGGAGGGGGGTAAACAACTTTTAATTAAACAAAAAAAAAAAAAAAAAAAAAAACGTCAAACATATACCTAAAAGTTGTAATTTATTCATTCATCCTATGCATAGTCATTTTTAAAAAAAAAATTCACATAACTGTGAACAAATTAATTATTAAATGTCAAGCATCATAATCTAAACACAGCAAAGTTCCCCTAGAAAATATAAATATATATTATGCATTTATGCGTTTGTGTTCAGGTATAAAGCGCACGCAAATGCGCATATATCATTACATACAAATATGTACACATATGCACAAATTGTATATATGTTATCTGCTAATACGTATACGTACATATTAATTGTACATATGCATATTAATTGTATACATACATATTAATTGTATACATACATATTAATTGTAAATGTACGTATTAATTGTATACGTACGTAATAATCGCATAACGTACATATTAATTGCATAACGTACATATTAATCGCATAACGTACATATTAATCGCATAACGTACATATTAATCGCATAACGTACATATTAATTGCATAACGTACATATTAATTGCATAACGTATATATTAATATGTACGTTATATGTGCGAATATACGTGTAATTGATGCTGATGTACCCACCAGAATAGAAATTGTACAAATTTTTTTGTTTTTATAAAATGCCCTTTGACATCGGGAATTTTTATGTTTACACAAATGAACCAAAAAATAAATGAATATTAGTAGACAGTAAGTTTCACTATTTTATAAAAAAAAAAATTAGCACACTCGCACATTAAACTAAAAAAAAAAAAAAGAAAAAAAAAGAAAAAAAAGAAAAAAAAGAAAAAAAGAAAAAAAAAGAAAAAAAAAAGAAAAAAAAAGAAGAAAAAAAGTTATTTTACACTCTGGAACAAAAATAATAATCCTTTTAGAAAATAAATGATAACATCAAAACAAAAAAAGAAAAAAAAAAAAAAAACAAAAAAAAAAAAAGAATATAAGGAAAAAAAGGCAATTAAATAAGGAAAAAAAAAGGAAGAAAATATGGAAAAACAAGGATCATTTCTGTACAAAGAAAAAACATCTATGCAAAAACATAAAAGCAAAAATACACATAAGGATTATCAAAGTTTGCTCATATTCGCATTTGTTTTTGTGTAAGGTTCCCATATTTTAGTGCCACAAAATAGCGTAAAAAATAGCACATTGTAGTTAAAATAAGATAGACGCATACGAACATGTTCTGCATGTGTTACATGTATATAAACATATATACATTTATGTATTTCTTCCTTTTAATAATACTTCTTTTTTTTCCCCTTTTCCCGATTCCCGTATTTCTACATTTAAACCAGTTTACGAATGATGATATAAACCAGCGGGGGAAGATTCAAATTTTGCCCCATCATTCTTATGTATAGGATTATAAAAAGAAACATCGCTACTTGAATCTAATATTGTATTTATCTTGTTTTCTTCATTATTATTATATTCTTCGTATATGTCTGTACATCGATTTGCTATGTTTAAAAAGGTATAATTCGTTGGCTCCGTGTTTGCTCTCTTCATGTAATTTTTCATCTCCGTATAACCATTATCCATTTCATTGTTACATAAAAATAGTAAAGTTATTGACAAAAAAAAAATGAACACAAGGAGAAATAAAAAAACAGCCGTGTCACAAAAAAGCCAGAAAATACATGGAAATAAAGATAAAGCAATTGCCGATACAATGAAGCTCACGCTAAGTCTCCATGGGATATTCTAAAAAGTACAAAAGTATGTTTTTCCATATCTAGCAATGTTAAAATGGAGTAGAGGTACGCATGCGTATACGTGCACGAGGAACGTGCCTTTAAACAAACACAAACCATTACGCACGTGCGATTACGTACGTGCGAATAGGTACGTGCGAATAGGTACGTTCGAATAGGTACGTTCGAATAGGTACGTTCGAATAGGTACGTTCGAATAGGTACGTGTGTATATTTTGCTACCTTGGAACTGTTTGCGAGTAAGGAAAATATTTGCCCTGACAGAAAGAGGTAGGTAATTATCCGAAATAGCCACAGTGACTTTATGTTTCCATAGTTTCTGTGAATGAAATCTTTAGTCTTATTAATCATTATTTTGTTGTCTTCTGATATTAAAATTATATTCTGTTTCATGATATTAACTGAGTCTATTCCGAACATGGTGTTTAATAACCTAGATTTTTGAACCCCTATAACCGTTGCGTGGGTAGACGCACTACCGTAAAAAGATATCCTTATATCACCTACCTGTAAAATGGCACAAAAAGTGCATATTTGTAATATATAACACGGTGCTCAAAAAGTGGGGGAATAGCTAAAAATAATTCATTTTTACGTGGTACATTACACACATTGTGACGCTTTTTTTCTAACACATTAATCGTATATAAATGTGATTTCTTCAGCTTTCCCCTTTTTTTTTTTTTTTTCAACATTCTTCCCTTTTTAACAAAGGCAGAATTGTTACAACATTTTATGCGTATCGTACTTGCGGATTTAATGGATCACCGGTATACAAATAGTTATCATAAACATTGGTATTCAAATGGTCAATAGTGTAAGGAGGTTTAATTTCGGACTCGGTGAACCAACCATCATCTACTAAATCTAATTTTTTTTTTTTTTGAAAATTTATGAGGGAATTTTTTGGAAGTCTATAACTACCAGCTTTCGCATAATTAGCATACTGCAAAATGGGCATTAAAAATTGTTATATTTTTCTAAAGTAAGAAATCTGAAAGGTTGGTAGCCCGGTATAGGCGCAATAAGTTACTCGCCACTCGGCAGTCATGAAATAGCTACATGGGCATATAAATACGCCTGTACTCATGCACAATGGCGCATGACACGTATGCGGGTGCATAGGAAGACTATTTGTGCACATAGGCGTTAACCCCATTATGGAAAATTTTTAACGCAGACTACACGCGCGCACCAAGTAGCCATATGTGCATGGGCACAATTTATGCATCATCCTTGCCCTCTTTGCTTTTTGCTGCAAAAAAATGTTATCCTTAACCTTTCTCCCTACACTCCCGACAGATGGCATGTACGTAGGGTTTTTTCTACTTTTGTAGAAAAAAAAAAAATTATAAGGCGTCCTTACTACATGATCCTCAAACCTCCCTCTTGCGAATAAACCTAAATACCCATAGTCCCGCACCCATTGGTACATTTCCACTTTTATTTCGAAAAACACACCTCTAAAGGAGTAAATGTTACTGCTAAATTCAGGCGGTGCGTAAAAAATTTCCTGATCCTGTAATGGGCAGTTCTACGTTAAATTGTTTAATTAAAAAGAAATAATCGTTTCGCACATAAATATGTGTGTATTCTGAGGTACACCAATGTGTACATGTATTTATATGTGCATTTTCATCCATTTGAAATATTATCAATTTTTAAACAGTTATGTATGTTCTCCGCTTTTGCTTCCTTACTATATGTACGATTTTTCCATTGTTTTCTTCGAGCGGAATGCAAGAGACCTAACATAAAAAAAGGTGTTTTTATTCAAAGTAAAAATTTTAATACAGAATTATTCTTAAATGTTTTAATTATAATCCATGTGTTCCTACTGGTATGGCGCTCTTTATTATAGGTCTTAATTCTTTAGAATATGTAATATATTTGTATTCATTGAAAGTGGTGAATATTAGGAGTATTATAGTAAGTGCCGTTGCAGATATAGATAACACTTTTTGAGGAAAACAGTATTCTTCATGGTTAATCATTTTTTTTATTTATTTATTTGCAAAAAAAAAAAAACGAAACAATTAAAAAGGCTGTTATACTTTTAAACTTATTTTCATTTATAGGTAATCATTTGGTTATACAAATACTAGATCAAAATTTCCTTAAAATTTAACAAACAAAAATTAAATTTACAAAAATGTGTGACAGGAAACAAATTTAAAAAAGAAAAATTGAAGGAGCATTTCTTAATCAAAATAAAAGACTTATATGAATAAAGAAAATTTATTGGCAATTAATTTTAAATGAAAAAAAAAAAAAAAAAAAATGCTTTTTTTATATACACATAGAACAAATTATACTTATTTTCCTACTGAAAATAAAAAAGTATAAAATTAAACACACACTTGTTTTGAAGTTGTATGAGCATATTTTATGGCTTAAAAACAAAGCTACATGCATTTAAAAAAAAAAAAAAAAAAAAAAAAGACATATTATATTTTCAACAATTTTAAAATTTTCTGGCTATTAATAAAGGCATCAAATCGAAAGTAATGTTTTAAAATTATCATCATTTTTCCAATTTCTGCTTTGCATATGCACCTACTATTTTTTACATACCCGTTACGAATATAATCGTTTCAAAAAAAAAGTACTTTTAAAAGAGAATAAGAATGTATTTTAGTAAAAATGGCAATTGAGCCATCTAGTGTGCGTTATAATTACTACCATGTACGTGTTTCCAAGAACACTGTACCCCTTAGCAATTTGGTTATCGAATACAAGAGCATTTTGTAAAAGTGATTTCTTTATTTATTTTTGTTTTAGATATCAGGAACCACTAGGAAGTACGCGCTGTATTTACGTACACATTTTCAAAGAGCATACTTTATAGACAAGAAATAAACGTATGTGGAGATACGGACATGTTACTACAAATAGAACTAAAAGTGTAACGTCGTTGCGGCATTAGCTTTTTATATGCACATTAACAATGTTAATGTACATACATAATTTTTAGCCATAATGCGTGAACTCTTCTACATGTTTATTAAATACACGTAACATTTTTTATCCATTTCTCCTTTTGAGAAATGTGAACATTTAAAAGAAAAAATGTACACATAAAATGGCATTTTTGTAATTCTTTAACGATATGGTTTAATAACCCTCATTCTATAAGATTTTAAAGGAAACTTGAAATTTTCAAAAACTCATAATTTACATAGCTATAAATAAAAAAAAAAGAAAAAAATTTCCCTAATTTTCTGAACAGTTAATATATATAGCCAAATTCTTTATTTGTGTACAAGAAAAAAAAAAAAAAAAAATATAATAATAAATAAAATAGTAATACCTACAAAAAGGAGTAGTTGCGATGTTTTGGAAACGCTAGTTTCTATATATCACTGTTTAAAAATAAAATATGAGCGACACTAGTATTCGATCACACACTGTAAAAATAGTCAACTATTGTTTGTAAAAGAATTATATTTTTATTTACCGTCGTAGGAACAAATATATGCACTATTTTTTTTTTTTTTATGTTTTTTTTTTTTTTATATATTTTTTTTTTTTTTTTTGTTACTACTTTTACTTTTTTGTTTTCTTTTGTATTGTTCTTTTTTGTCATAGTATTGTAGAAGCTCAATTTTTGCTGCTTCCTGACTTGAATGTCATTACCAGTTTTTAAATTATATCATTTTGGACGGTTGGAGAAATACTCAAAATAAATAGCAATATATTAACATTAAATTGTATGTTTTTATGACTGGAGATTCTCCGCTATTATAAGTGTTTTTTCCGTTGCACAAACACATAAATTGTTTTTATGTTTTTTCCTTTTTCTTTTTTTTTGTTTTATTCCTTTTTCAGTGTTTTCGTTTTTTCCTTTTTCTTTTTTTTTGTTTTATTCCTTTTTCTGTGTTTTCGTTTTTTCCTTTTTCTTTTTTTTCGTTTTTTCCTTTTTCTTTTTTTTCGTTTTTTTCCTTTTTCTGTGTTTTCGTGTTTTCCTTTTTCTGTTTTTCCCTTTTTCACTTTTTCCTTTTCTCCTTTTTTCGTTATTGATGTGTTCTTGAATCATGAGAGCGCAGAGTGAAATAACAAAGTCGTCAACCCCTCTGAGAAGGATACCTAAAAATAGAGGAACCGTTGTAAGAAAAGCCAGTGAAACAAACCCATTATCAGAAAAGGAAATAAAAAATGTGATAGCTGTGTATTCTGAAGCTAATAAAGCTTACTATAAAAATTATGCAAAAAATGAAAACAACAAAAAAAAAAGAAAAAAAAAAACTGTTTACAAAAAAACGGAAAGTGCAGAATTTGATTTACTGAGTCTCAATCCGATGAACTACAGAAACCAAAATTTTGAAGAAAACGGGGCTCTTTTACACTTGCCAGGATGTAGTGTTACCCCAAACTATACAATTCAAAACCCAAATGCACAATATGCGGTGTCATCAATGACCTATGGAACACTTCACAAATCGAATCCTTTATCGTGGGGATGTGAATATAAAAAACATTATGAACTTCCAACTATTTGCTCAATTGTAAAATCGAAACATCCTATTTACTCAAAACCGAACAATGAGAAAACAACAGAAAAGTTTTCAAAAGGTAGTAGTAAAACCAAAGGGGGGGAAAAATATAACAAGTTCGTAGAAAAAAAAAAGGAAAATTCCAAAAATATGACAAATAAGAAGGTTCCTACTTTTGGCAATTTAAAAGAATATCAACTTTCAGACTGTACAAAAAATAAAGACAAAACCAGTGAACATACATATGAGCGCTATTATAATATAGAAACTACCCTGAAAGACGACGACGATTCGGATAAAACTAAGGATATTTCAGACAATACATATAATTATTCTGATTTTTTTGATCATTCAAAGAATAGCGCGAATAGGAGTAAATTAAAAATCGAAACAAATAATGGTCTACCAGGGAATACAAATGACTATAACTTTACGCTTAAAAGAGAGGATAACGTTGCAGAAAATGAAAATAATTTTCTCAATATTCAGAATGAAGAACATTATATGCTCTCTAATAAAGAACTAAATGTTGTAAATCCTAAAAACAAAAATGGAATTACGAACATGTATTCCAATCATTCAGTAGGAAGCACTTCATCCAACTTGACCTTATCCGAATTCAAGGCTTCAGAGATGCAATCTAAAAATGAGTATTCCCAGGATAGAGAATATTGTTGTAGCGTTTCCGAATATTCGAACTATTCACATAATGATGGCAACGATAATGACAAATCGGAATCTAATAATTTATGCGATAGCACAATGACGCAGGGAAAAACAGAACACGGCATTTACTACAAGGACAAAGGAAAGAGGAAGGAAAAGGGGAAACGAGAAAAAAACCCATTAAATGCTGCAACTGCAAAGGAACATGAGTTGTACATTAAAAAGGGTAAAACCAGCGAGCTATCCTTACTTAGAAAAATACCCTGCGAACCTTCTGAAAGAGTTCCAAAAGAAAATTATAAAGAGCAGACAATTCCAGTTAAGTTTAAAATGCACCCAACAACGGAAGGAAACAAACGCAGAAATAATGCAAGCGAAACGAGCAGAAAACAGGATTGCAAGAAAAACAAACAGAAAAAACAATTTAGAAAAAATAATTCGCAAAAAAGTGATTTAGTTGATGAGCAAATCTTATCAAATGGATTTTTCTACAACAAAAATAAGAAAAAAAATAAAACTAAGTGTTCAAAGCGCGGATATTGCCCAAAGCAGAATAACGAAGAAAGTGACAATACAGTGAACAATAAATCATACAACGCGAGAATAACATCTAAGATCGTATCTAAAGTAAATACTTCCTCAGACAAGCATAATAATATTCCTCAAGTGAGAATTCTAGAGCCAAAATATAAGAATGATGAAAATTTCTATAATTTTGCTGCGTCCAAACAAAATATGCAAGAACATTTAAAAGTAGGACAAAATAATTTGTACAAAATGGAGAACCTACCTAACGAACAATTTTATGTAAGAAATGAAATAACTAACTTGACAAACAAAAGTATTCCAATGAATAATGTGCAAGTTATTAGTGGAAAAGAAATATACACGCGTGAAACACCAGTATATGCATATTCTGTTCAAGGAAGAACCCATAAAACACCATCTATTATACATAGTACATTTACAAATATACCACAAACGCAACAAATAAATATATCGCAAAGTAATGTACCTCAACTTCGACCTGAATTAACTAATGTTAAATTGTGCAAACCTGAATATGAAGCAAATGTATGCCAACCAACCGCACCTTTTCCAAACGTTCAAAATAATTTAGTTCAAAGTTGCAATATACCAACCATGCAAAATCATATTCCCGGAATGCAATCCCAAGTCGTTCATGTACCTATTGAATTATCGCAAATGCAAATACCAATATCTGTGACCCAGGAGCAAATATCTACTATGCATCCGCAAATACCTGTGATGCAGTCGCATGTGCATGCAAAACAGACAGAAACGCCAATTATTCAAAGACATATATCTACGGCGCCAACGCATGCATCTATAGGACAGGCTACATTTTCCATAAGACAAGACACAGATCCTCAAATACATTTGCAAAATATTCAACTACAAAACCATGTAGCACACATACAACAGGCCCCTGTATTGGAAAATCCGATCATTTTGGAGCACATTCCGTTAAATCAAGTATATTCAAATGGAGAGCTGAAAATGGGTGATAAACCATGCAACCGTGTAGAAATACCAAAACGATTAGTAGAGTTGAACAACCAAGGTAGTGAACACATTCCATACATAGTTCAGAACAAAGGACAGTGCAATGTAGATAGTTGTTTAGTTAAGTCGTTAGACCCCAACTGCAATAGTTCCTATAACAAAATGGTAAACTGTATAGGTGATTTAAAAAAGATGCAATATATAGACAATTTACCTACAATTTTGATAAATAAACACAGTGATACTATTAATAGCACAAGTGCAAATAACGTTAAACATATTAAATGTTTGGAGGAAGCTAAAACTATTGAAACAGGGATTCCCTTTTTGAAATCGGAACAGGTACACTTATCATGGCCTAATGGATATGTAGACATGCAAGCTCCAAATATACAAAATGAAGCGTCAAGTGTAAGTTATCTAAATGTATATTCAAATAATGCTAGTAAAAGTGTAAACTGCAATATAATAAACACCTTGGCGGGAATTTCAAAGGATCACTCGAATCATGATCTTGGAAAAGGGGATATTTTCCAATTACACAATTCCCAACAAGTGGTAAATAAAAAAAGTACGAATCAGGTAGATTTAGCTCAGCTGATTAAAACGTCAAATGATAACTTAATAAATTTGCAAAACAAACAGCTATTAGATATTTTACAAACAAAAAGCGACGATAAAGCTAAAAAATCTGACAAAATAGCAGGTACTAGACATAACGGGAATAATGAATTACCTATTGTCGCTGCGAATAATGTAAGTGGAAAAAATTACTATAACCTTTCAGATGGTACAAGTAAAACTTCATACATTAATCTAGTAGACACTTCTCAAATATTTTCAAGTAAAACGAATGATACAATTTTATCCTCTATACCTCACGAAATAAGTAGCAAAAATGAACTAGTACAGAACAATGGGCAATTAGCTGGCCATTTAAACTAGTAGAACCCTCCCCCACGGAAAATCAAATTATTAAGAATAATCCAGGGGAGGGGGAAACAAAAAAATTATGCACTATAAAACGAAAAGATAGTTTACATTTTCAACAGGATAAAAAAGGAGAACTGAACAATAAGAATGATATCAATTTGCATAATGGTAATTACATTAATGAGCCTTTTAAGCTATTCTTCGATAAGGAAAATATAAGCCAGTACACGCATTCAAAAGGTGAAAAAGAAAGGGTTAATAACGGACCTAATAATAAAAATGAACAGGGCAATCGCAGCAATATTCTAACTGCAGCTGAGCATAATAGTGATGATAGGGAGAGTAGAAGGAACCACAGCGGGGGATGTAGTAGTAACCGAAGTAGTAACAGAAGTAGTAACAGAAGTAGTAACAGAAGTAGCAACCGAAGTAGCAAACGAAGTAGTAACAGAAGTAGTAACAGAAGTAGCAACCGAAGTAGCAAACGAAGTGGTACCAGAAGTAGTAACCGCAGTTGCAGCCTCAGTAGTAACCGCAGTTGCAACCTCAGTAGTAATCGCATTAGCAACAATAACAACCTGGAGACAGGGGAATCCGCTCACGAGAGCGGCAAGTTTGAAGATGACGCGACCAATAATAAGCTGAGTGAAAGCTGCCAAATCGATGAAGATGCCAATCTTGATGACAAAAGCAACAACGTATGCAGCAGCAGCAGCAGTAACGGTAGCATGAATAACGATATTAGTAAGGATTGTATCAAGAACATGCACATTGCTATCACTTCTAAGAGCAATAAGGTTAGTAACGATTTATGCGGTGATCATAACCACGGGGGTGATGGTATAATAAGCGAGGATTATAGGGAGAGCGGTAAAAGCAGCTGCAAAATGGAAGACAACCTAGATGTGGATGAAGGCAATGTTAGAGACAAAAATTTCAAAAAATTGTATAAAGAGAAAAGCTTTGAAAATAATGATATGTTAATGAATCCATTTTTCCGCAGCAAAAGGGATGATGTGCAAGAATCAGATATACATGAGAGAAATGTTATTAAGGTTTTATGTAGAGAACGAATACCAGAACGTATGTCTTCAGGAAAAGCTAACAGAAAGGGCATAATCACACTGCAGAGTGACGAAATTTCTACAGAACTGCATTCTGATTACTTTAATACAAATGTGGAATGCAACAAGTTGGGGAATCATGTATACTGTGCATGCCCAAAAAGTGATATTGAAAAGATGGCAGAATCGGAGTTTACAAAAAAACGTATATTTGAAGGGGATGAAAAGGAAGAACATAGTTCTAAAAAATTAGAACACAAATTAAAAATTACATCCTTTTTAAATACTCAAAGTTTAACAGTGCACGGAAAATATAACATAAAAGATGAAAGCATGAAAATGGTTCATTTGAAAAAAGGAGATATAACTGGAGAGCTAACTAAGTTCGTATCTCCTTTGGAAATAGATGATGTCAAAAAAGGGCTAAAAAATGACAATTTTGATGAAATGGTGAATTCATCAGATAGGTCTTGTGACAATCATCTTTCTGCAATTCGCAGAAGTTTTATCGGCGAGAGTGCTACAGATAGTGAGAACAATTTTGGTAAAATAAAAATAACGTATAACCACATACACGAAAATGAAGGCACGAAAGATCCTTTTGTGGGGAATGAGAACTATGGTGATGACGGTCCCAGTAGTATAGAAAAAAATATTGTAGGACGCGGTTGTGAAAAAATGCACAATATAGGTAATGACGTATACAATTCGAATTATTCTTTTAAAAAAAAAATTAACATTATGCATTACAACAGAAATGATAACTTGCCTGAGCAGAAACAGTTTTGTGCTGAAGATAATAGTCGTCCTCGTATAGATACAAATGAAAATTTTAAAAGTTCGTATCAACACCTAGAATCACGACTGGAAAGGGAGAAAGCATTTTCAACGAACCATGTATTGTTTCCTTGTAAAAATGAACATGATGTTTTTAGGACTAGCTTGTTTAGGCTAGGGGATAAGGGGGTGAATGAAAATGCATTATTAGGCAGAAAGTTATCTACTCATAGAAGCGTGCCTAAAAATAGGAACTCATCTACATGTAGGAGTATGTCTAATAACGTATTCATCAAAGGAGGAACTAATAACATGGAAGAGTGGGAAAATGATGAGGGAAAAAGCCACTTAAATGATGAGAAAAAGGATAAATATACTATTAACATATCAAATTTATTTTCAAACTCAAAAGATGAATACAAAGAACATATGCTGAAGTGCCTATATGAAACAAAGGATGAGGAAGAGGATAATATGAGTAAAAATAAAGCATTAGAAAGTATGAACCATAATTCTGTGATATCAGAAAGAATGCGTTTAGATGGTATTCCAATAAGACAAAATGTGGTATTAAAAAATTTTGAACGTTCGAAGAGGCCCGTACAATTTAAGGAAATTCATTATTACACTACATCTCCGCTTAACGTTTTACGAAAATTAAAGTTGGATGATAATGAAAAGAAAGAATACACAAACGTTTTAGAAAGGGATAAAATTAAGAGTAAAGATGGTGATGCAAGTTACGATAAGAGCACCCTTTTTTGCTGCCCCGTGAAAGATGACACAGTTACCCTTGTGTGTTCTAGAAGCACGTATCCAATGAATAAATTATTTAGGAGAAAAAAAGGCAATGAAAAAAGTGTTTCCAAAATGCAGAATAATAACCGTTTCAAGTTAAATTGCAATTTCGAGGAAAAACTGGATAAGGGGAATTTCGAAGCGGCTAAAAATGATGCTACTCCTGCTGCCATTGTCACTGCTTCCAGGATTGCAACGGCATCCAGAGCTGTCAAAACTATGACTACGCCACCACAAGGTTATTCCTTTGCCCCCAGAATAGAAAAACCAAAACTGTTTGAAGTGACTGTATCTGAAAAAGAGGAAAATATGACTTCATGTCCATCATATGAAGAAAAACGATCTATGATGTTAAGCACACGTTATTCTACAGCTACTGATAAAAAGATACTCGATGAGAAAAAAAAAGGAGAAAAAAAAAATAACAAAGAATATATGAGAAAATGGAAATATGCAAAAGGTAACATTCTCCCGAAAGGTGATAATACATTAAATGATACATCATCTATTAATACGATTAATCCCACATGTGAACTTATATGTAGAATCCCCAATAGAAAAAACTATAATAATTATTTCCACAATACAAAGCATGCACATAACATGTTAAATAAAAATAAAATTATACATAGTAAAAGCTTAGAGCCAAAGCGTAAAATGTATATAAACCAATAGTGTTTCAAACGATTCACATGTAGCAGAAAGGGATATTAGCAGAAAAAAGGAAAGGTGGTTTTACCGCTAAATAGGAGGCAATGAAAAAATAGAAACATAAAAACTGTATTTTGCTGCAATATTATTGCCATTTTTGTGGAACAATTTTTCAGAATTGGAAAATGCAAAAAGGGGAAAGTCGAATTGTCCATTGATAGAAAGATGAAAAATATGTCAAGGGTGTTAAAAAAAAAAAAAAAAAAAAAAAAAAGAGTACATACTCTGCGTGATATTTTACCATTTTGATTGACATGTATACTAAACGGTCTTTCTACGAGATTGTAAGGGGAATAATGAAATGTGTGAAAGCAAATGTTTCAATTTCATAGTAAGGGACTACAATGCGGGATAATACGAGTTCACAAATAATACCCATTTGATAATCATTTGCTTAAAAAGGGTAAAAAGGAAGTGTGTACATACACTAAAAATGCAAAGAAAATCTGAGCATTAAACGGGGTAAGTGCAAATGCACACGGATATTTCACTGAAGGAAGGACGTCCGATGGTCTTATATTAAAGGTCCAAAAAAAAAAAAAAAAAAATGGAAAAAAGGTGAATCTGTTTTGCAAATAATATATTAACTATTTTGAAGAAGTAGCGAGATAACGCACACATGTAAATGTGTACTGACACACACAGATGCATAGTGATATGCCCACAAGTGTGTGCACATACATACAAATTTTACAAGCGAACAATTCAAATGAAAATACAAAATAAAATTATAAAAGTTTAGAAGAAGAAAAAAAGTTCCTAGGAAGATGAATTTTGTAGAGAATAAGCCGGATATTCCTTTTTGTGATAACCGTCATAATTGCAAACCACACAAATGCAGTATAAAAAATGAAGCAGAAGAAAGTCATCTAAATTGTTATTGGCCACCACACTCCATGGGTAATAGACTTAATTTGGAGAAATTTTATATAAGTAAAAATCCAAATAGTAATGGTAATATGTATAATGATGCTCGAATGCACGGCGCAAGGCATCATGAGACGCAACTATATTTCCCAAATGATATGCCCATACAGAATGGAATAAATAAAACGTATCCATATCCACGTCCACATCCACATCCACATCCACATCCAATTTTCCAAGCTGATTTTAATTCAAATGAACGCACGTTACGTGGTAGTTACCCTAATGAAAAAGTATTTCCAAAGGATAGTTCTCTAGGAAATAACATCAAGAGCACGGATAGCGGAAGACGCAGAAAAGATTACTGTCAACCTCCAAATTATGACATAACTGATAATAGGCGTAAACACAAAAATAGAATCAAAATGAACTACAATTATGGCTACAAAAGCGATGATGAAGTTAATAGTGATAAGGATTACCAATCAAATTATGAAAATTCGGATACGTCCAAAAAAAAAAAAGGTATAAATAACACAATAATAAATGTTACAACTGACGGAACTTCAAGTGAGAGTGATTACACTGAGTATAGTGAAAAAAGCATACTCGGTTTGAAAAAAAAGAAAAAAAAAAGACCTAGAAAATTGTTTATGGGAAAATATTTCTTTTCGGAAATAAAAAATAGCTTCCTACCTCCTTGGAATATGCGCACTGAATCGCATCCACCTTTGGTCATTCCAAGGTGTGCACGCGTCTTTTATGGAACACCAGGGTGGGTAAAAAGCGATGGGGCCACAACACCCGAAATAGTTGTTCGCTTTTAGAGAAAAAAAAAATATATATATATATATATAAAAATCGGAAGTGAGGAATGAAATTAATATTATCGTGTAACCGGCAATGTCCACGTGAATGATGGATAACTGTTCATTTTCCTTCAGCGTGCTTTTTAGCATTCTTGCAGAGGCGTGCATTTTTTGTTCGTAACTACGTGTATGCATATATGTGAAGTTGTGCGTGTACCTAAATATGCTTCTATACGCGCCTGTGTATAGTTGCAAACGCGTTTGTGTCGTAACCCTTAACATCTTTTAAATTTAATGACACTTCCTTAAATTCCCTTTTAGCAAAAATGACAAAACAGTTTTTTCACTAAAGTGTTTGTTTGTGCCGTTGTCCCACGGTTTTTTTTTTTTTTTTTTTTTTTTTCAAATGATTCCAGGGGATTTTTTTTTAGTGGCATATCGTAAGAACACCTCTTCTCATTGATAAAGTCAACATGGCTCTACTAAACGCTTAATTTATGGGAAGAGATGCATGTAACATCTACGCTGAATTTGTCCGTTCTGACAATTCCAGAAGAAATGATTCACGCGGTAAAGATGAGATACCATGTGAAAGCATAAATGGTAAAACCCGGTTTAGCATTCTTGGCCGTTGTAGTGAGACACTAAAAAAAAAAAATAAAACTTCACACTCTACAAACCAGTTGGACTGTTACATGTGGTGCCTAATTATCCTATGGAGCGTGCAAACCACTGCACAAATGCGCATAAACGCTAAACAGAAAAAGTAAGATGCACATATGCTGATAGCAAATTTGTTAGCGACATGTAGAAATTTTTTGGGCGTTACAAAACGCTTTTAGAGTTGTTACGTAAAAAAGTAATTCCAAATTGTTCCATGCACGTCAGTTCGTATATATGTACACAGCCCTCTAATGAACAAAAGGGGGGGTTTGTTAACTGGTGACATGACTTCCTTAGGATAAGCCGTGTCATGTACAAATTGTAGTCACTGAATGATATGTGGCTCACTGTGAAAAGTGCTTCGGGGAGGACGAAGTACCCATTATTTTATTGAATGCTTGTTGAGATTCCCTAAAAATGTTCATATAATAATCATTTAGTTGGACATTATCATCATTTTTAATTACGTCTGCACATGTTTGAAATGTTTGAACAAATAGCTTTTTATCCGTTACTATTTCTTCGACCGTGTTAAACTCGTTGCTTGTTTTTTTTTTCTTTAAATCGTTTTCCTTAAATAATCCTTTTATACTGTTTAGCATATCCAGTACAATGTACTGCTTTTTAATAAGTTGTAGCAAATCTGCGTTGTACATATCTATGTTCAAAGTTTTCCCCTTTTTATAGAGATCCTTTAATTCTTCAGGGCTTGAATTTTTAAACTTTCTAAGCTTCATACTATTTTTTACATGTTCAACAAATGCTTTTCTTTCCTTAATAATTTTGGAAATTCCTATCTTCATACTTTTAACATGATTTGGGTCTACAGAGTTGTCGATTTTCTTCACAATGTTTATGAGATCTTGTATGCACACAACAGGTGATTCTATCACAGTGCTTGCGCTTAGATGCGCTTCTCTCGAGATAGTTGTTTTTCGGTTTAAATCTTCGTCATTTTTGCAATCAGTAATATTGTTTTCTTCCATTTTTGCAGTTTGCGATTTCTTCAATATTCTGTCTAAATGGAGGTAGTTGTATTCGATAACCCTTTTTGCATAACCAGGGCAGTAACTACCGCTTCTGTTGGAACTGCTTCTATCAGACGCACTGGTGTTGAGAAGATGGGCGTTTTCACCTAACTGCAGTTCTGCGTCCATTTTTAGTTTCAGTGCGTCCATTTTATTTTTAAAACTGTGACGACTTGTGATATTATCGACAATTTTTTGTACTTCGCTTGAGTACGTAAACAAATTTGAAAAGGATGAGTCGAAAGGTTTTTTTACGTAATCGTCTATTTTTATATTTTCATCATCCTTCTCGATCGATGTATTCCTGTCAGGAAATGTCGTAAATACATATTTTTCGAATTTGTCAAAATTTTCCAATTTTAAATAATTATTTTTGTTTTGTAAAGATTCGAGTAATTGCGTAAAAGTTTTCATATATATTTTGTTAGTATTTTCCTCAAAATATTCTGAAGATATATAGCCAAGAAGATCTTTACTACAAAAAAAATGGGTTTCCAGCACATGGAAAAAGTCTTCCTTACTGATAAATAGTTCTTCCTTATCTTTGATCTCTTCCTTATTTTCTGCAAGTGAAAAATTATTATTATTCTCCTTTCCATGGGGGTTATTATTGCCCTCTTTCTCACTATCTCCATTGTTTTCTTTATTCATCACATTAGCAGTTACGCTAGTTTTTTTTATATAAGTATCATGGTACTTACCAAGATCCGATCCTTTCTTTAAGGGTGTCTTACCCCTAATGTCTGTATCTTCCCCTATTTTAGCTGTTAAAAGGTGCATAAAAATATTTTCATAATTTCCTTTAAAATGTAATTGTAAGTCGCTCTTTAAAGAAAAGATATTGTCCATAATTCTACCCATGGGAAGAGATTTTTTTAACTCCTCTATATTTATTTTGTTAAGTTCAAAATATTTTTGTACATCATTTTCCATATCTTCCCTTGATGTATCATTTGTCAAAGAAACATCAGCGGAGAAATTTAAAAACGTGTTTATAACTATATCTGAAAAGGTTTCCACCTGTGTGTTTAAATTTTTTCTACTACTCTTTTTTTGTATTTCTTTCTCTTTCGTTAAAAAAATTGTATCTTCATTTTCTTCACTTTGTGCTACTCCTTTAAAGGATTTTTTTACCTCTATGTGGAGGTAATACGATTCGCTTGTTGAGAGTTCAACATGTTTAAAAAAAATATTTTTTCTTTTTCTTTTTTTTAAAATGATTTCTCTTTTCAAATTGTTTACAATGAAATCTAAACTGCTATACTCATTATTGTCAGTATTCTTTTTTTTATTTTCCATTTTTACAATTTTTACTGTCATATATTCGTATAAACGATAATTTTCTAACTCTACAAAAATACTACCAAACGTGAAACTGCTTTTGCTATTTGTAACTATTTTCTTTATCACTTTGAATGTTCCCTCTTTGTTGCACCTAAATGAATTTCGTTTGATGCACCTTTCCTGCGCTTGTAAAAAATCGTTCCATTTTCCTTTTTTTTTTTTATCTACATCTGAGCCCAACTCGTTGTTCCTACCTCTCGTGAAGGCATCACTCTCAAAGTTGTGTTCGTGTCGCATGACAAACGAGTTTTCCTCATCGAGGAGTGAATTCTGGACTGCCTTATGATAGTTCTTATCGTTTTCGTCATAACATTCGCCATCGCGTTTGTCTTTTTCCTCTACATCCTCTTCCTTGTCTGCGCAGTCATTGTGGTATACATTGTCATCCCGAGTAAAGCTGTAATTTTTGCAGAAAGAGTGCACTTCATTAATAGTTATGTTGCTTATTCTCTTCTGCGCATGTTCCTCCTCGATGATTCGAATGCTGCTCCTGGGAAGTGCAGCGCTTACTTCAAACATGAGACTTTGCTCATTAAACATTTCGAATCCTTTAGTCACTACCAGAAATAGGTAACTGCATTCATTAACATCATCTTTCCCCTGACTCTTCCTTTGTCCCTGCCCTTCGGAGTGCATATCAACTTTGAAAATAAAATTTTCTAAGGGAAATTTATAAAACCTTCCATCAATTTTAACACATTCGTTATCTAACTGTGTGTTTTTCCTGCATTTGCTGAGATTTTTTTTTCTCTTTTCTTCTGCTTTCTTATTTTCACAATTTTCTGTGTATTTATCGATCTTACATATGTATAAACGGAGTTGAGACAACAATTTTATGTTATTTATTTTGTGTATAACATAAAAAAAAGGTGCATTCATATCACTTTGTTGTGATATGTTTATTGTGAATTTCAAAATAACTTTGTTTACATGTTCTCTATTCAGGGTTATGTCTTTTTTTAAAAAGCTTATTTTCATGTTCATATCTTTTTCAAAAAATTCTTCTAAAGTTGTAAAGGAACAGTTTATATAAATTTTTGCCTTTTCCTTTTCTTTTTCCGTATTTTCCTTTTTTGCATCTACCCATTCTATAGATAAATTGCTAATCTTGGAGTTCTTAATATATATAAAAAAAAGGTGTTTTTTATTTTCCTTTAAATAAATATTCCTTCTTGAAATTTTTTTTCCGAAAGTATATTTTTTGTATTTTCCCCATGATAAATTGCATAGAAGTGTATTCATTTGGGTAATATCAAATGTCTTATGGTCTCCATTATCAGTAGCGAGGGGAGAAATGGATTTGTCTTCACAATTGCTTTCGCCTATCTGTTTTATAAAACAATCATGATCAAAAAAATCCTCCTCAGGGGGTCTTCGCCATCTCGTCTTCTTCTTCTTCTCCCCTTTGCTTCCCAATTTTAGGGCTAACATATTCCTTTCCACCCGTTCGCAGTTGCCAAAATAGTGGAGAGCGGACCTATCTCCCTTACCAATTTTTCTTCTTCCTCTCCCCTTCTCTTCCCCATTATCATCCTTGACATCGCAGTGAAAAAAAGAGATAAAAAACTGGTGCAGGTCACCACGGCGTCTGGAAACATCGCCTATGGAACCATCGTTACCACTGCTACGATCGTTACCACTGCTACGATCGTTACCACTGCTACGGCCGCTACCACTGCTACGGCTGTTACCATCTCTACAACCGCTGCTATCAACTGTGCTTCCTTCCTTCATTTTGGACTCTTGGTCACTCTCACCCATTTCAAACTCCTCCATGTTGCGTTTTATGGAAATGGAGCAAATCAACATGTGGTAGGGAAAACTACTTAACTGAGCCAAATTGGCATAACTATCTGCTTTGTCAGAAGCTTCCTTCTTTTTCCCCTTATCACTCCTGTTTCCGTTGTTTCCCCTACGAACGCCTTGCATCTCTTCACATATCCTATTTACATATTCATTGACTGACTGGACAGCAAATTTATTCCTGTTTATGTAATGAAATATTTTTTTTTTTTTCCCTAACAATACATCCTCTATTTTAATTAAATAATCACTAGCGTAATTTACATCTACAAGCTCTAGGACCCTTTCGATATCCTTCTCGCTTAGCCATCTGTTGAGCTCGTTTTTGTTCTATTAAAAAGTATGTACAGAGGAAGTCAGAATTTGCAAAGTGGGGAATATACATATATATATATATATATATAGGATTGACATCAAAATGAACATACACAAACGGTGCGAATTGGATAAATGGAAAAACTGAAAGATGGGTTCTTAGACAAGGAGTAGTAAATACTGCTCAAATTGCGGATAACTCACATAAATCCTGGCTAATTGTATGCATAAGGAATTCTTCCTTTCTGAAAACTCAAATACAACTACGATGCGACTCAAACTTAATTTCGTTTTCTAAATTGAACATTTAAGTAATATTATTGGCTTATGGGGACTACTATGCCAGTAGTTGACGACTTCCTAAACTGTGTGCTTATGCACATGCGCACACATACAAATGTAATAACGCTGCATGGGCAAAACTCACCTTCTTTCCTCGTTTTACGTTGATACCCTTACTACTCTTAGTGTCCGAATCTTCGTTGCAATTTTTGGCCTGCTTCAAATTACTCTGCTCCGAAGCTAATATTTCTCTAAGCAGTTGTAGTGGGGTGGCAGCACTGGCAGCATTGGCAGCATTGGAAGCATTGGCAGCATTGGAAGCATTGGCAGCATTGGAAGCGTTCGCAGCACTGGAAGCGTTCGCAGCATTGGAAGCGTTCGCAGCACTGGAAGCATTCGCATCATTGGAAGCGCTATGTACCTTTTTGCCAATTTCGCCCGGTTCGACGCTTTCGTTAAGCGTTACGCTGTACTTTCGACTTCCCATGTGTGCACCATGAGCGGCGCATCTACTGATACTTTGGGGGATCACTTGTGTTATATTCTCATTCATCGTTTCAAATTCCCCTAATGGTTGTTTACCATTGTTGAGAAGTGGTGACACATGTATTAGTTCTGTATTGCCAAATCTTATATTCCCGTACTTGTTGATATATTTATACCCTTTTAGTATATCATTATTTTTTATATTTTTTATATAGTCAGACAAATCTACAAAATTTTGTGGTTTCACATCTTCACATTTTATGCTTAAATATTTTTTATCCATAAAAGGATAAATTTGAAAAAAAAAAAAATTTGATTTTTTTTTTTGTCTTGGAATATTTTTATGATATACACTTTTATCATATGTAATTTCTTCTCTACTTTTTTTATTAAAATCATATATATCTGTTTTTGTTTTCACAATATTATGGGTAATTACTGTTGATGCTTTTTTTGAAAGGTCATTATTATAATCATTAGATGATAAAGTTACATTTAATGCTTCTTTTGTTGTTTTACTTTTCATGTCTTCATGTTTAGAAAGAATAATGGATTGGATATAATTTTTTTTATGATTTTCAATAATATCATTCAGATGATATGTAGATGGGTTACTAATACATTTAAGACCTGTTAACATTTCAAAGATAAAGTAATTATGATTTTCAAAATGGAAATGTTGAAATACTTTATATAATGCTTTCATAAGGATATGAGTCCATATTTCTTTTTCATTTGTAGAAAAACATGATATAATATCATCATTTTTATTATATGGTAAAACAAAATCTACAAATACTAAAACCCATTTATTATTTATAAAGAGTTTTACAAAATAGTAGTTTAATTGATTTATAACTGGAAATGAGTTTACTGTTTGGGGATAAATAAGCTCATACAAATAATATCCTCTAGGAATAAGCACCTTATTTTCTTTTATTAAACACATAGATGAGTAGAAGTATTTCAGAAATTCCACATCTTGTTTATATCTAATGTTCACATTTCTGCTCAGATAATTTTTGTAACTTACCACTACACATGTTTCTCCTTCTTCCAATTGGATTTGTTCTAATCCTTTAACTAAATTCCCCACGTGCTTTTCATAAGTCCCTAGGTAGTTTTCCTTCAGCAGAGCCTGTTTGCGCTTCGCCAACAAGCTGCAGCAGGGATTATCCCCGCCTTCTTCTTCCCCTGTTTCACTGGGAAAGCAGTTCACTTCCCTCCATTCGCGAACGCTTTCGTCAAAACGTTTTATAGAGTTTATATCTTCATTTTTGCCATATTTGCCACATTTGCCATATCTGCCACATTTGCCATATTTGCCACATTTTCCATTTTTTGCGCTCGCGGTGGATAGCAGTAGCACCTCCTCTGTTACGTACTTTTTCCACAAGTCAAACGTTTTCTGGTAACTCTCGTACACCTCAATTTTGTTTTTACGAAATATTTCCTCCATGGCACAATTTTATTTTTTTTTTTTTTTTTATACCGCGTCACGAGCACTTTTTGCATTTGCATAGCATGCATGCGCACTTACATGCGTACTTACATACGTATGTATATTTATGTGTTTAAATATGCAATTTCGCTGTGCTTATGGTAAAGTGGCAAATGCGCTATTTCTCGTCATGCAGCTCAGATCCTCCTCCTTCCTGCTACTACTGTATTTTCTCCCTTTTCATTGCAACTCGTGACGCTTAGAATATCTTCGGAGAATACTTTGAATTTTAACGCGAAAAAAGGAAAGACGGTAAAAGGGGAGAAAGCAGAAACTCAAGTGAACAAAATGGGTTTAGGTAGAGCTTCAGAAGAGCTAGGTATAACATCAGAAATTGCATAAACGTTCGTTAAAAAAAGTATACAGTTTTATTTCATCGAAACGGAGATACCTTCCCAACCCTATTTGGCAATGGGAACATCATAGTGTAGTTACCTTCCATGTGATCGTAAAATATGAATTACTTTTTGAAGAAAAAAAAAAAAAAAAAAAAAAAAAAAAAAAAAATGGCTAGAAATGTGGAAAAGGGAAGATCTATGTTAAATCAATGGCTAAAGGCTAAAGAGCTGAATGATAAGAAGAGCTTTTTCAAAATCCCAAAGAGGGTTAACGAAGTAGACGACTTAGAATCCGCAGTATCATGGTAAAAAAAAAGGAAAAAAGGAAAAAAAAATCATTTTAAAGATTAAAATTTGTCAGCCTATACTGATATAATACATATGTTATCCCTGTCTTTGCATTTGCTCCACTTTTTTTTTTTTTTTTTTTTTTACATATATATATATATATATATATATATACACAAAGGATGCCTGCATTTGTATGACATTGTGCGTGAATATGTATGCATGTACATATATATATACATATGTACCTCCGCGCGTATGGACGCCTTATCTCCCCATGCAGTCGTAAACACATAATTAAAGAAATATGTAGTAAGATAAAGGAAATTCAGAATTTTAGCCTAAGTGATCAACACATACGAGAGCTGAACGACCAGATAAACAAGTTAATTTCGATCAAAAACAAATGGGAAATCCGTATTATTGAGGTAAAAAGACTGAATGAGAAATGGAGGCAGGGAAGGGAAAACTGCTAGTAGCGAGTGGATATACTTGTAGTTTAACAAAACGTGCATCCACGTAAGAAGCTCAGCATAGTACTTACCCACTCCACCCCGTGGTGAGGAGGAGACATTCCCATTCCATCATATGTGTGCATATCATTTTTTTTTTTTTTTTCCCATTTTATATTTGCAGCTGGGAGGACCAGATTATCAAACAGAATCGAATACTTTGATCAACGCGCATTGTAAGTGCACACATTTCATAATGTGGAACTTTCTTCCCACATGATAAACTTAACTTTTAATGTTCACCTATTGTTACAATATAATATAGTTCTTTCTACCCTTCGTACTGCCTGCGACGTGTGCATATTTCTTACCCATTTTTACTTTTTCCTTTGGTTCTTGTCCACCCGCAGGTAGCGAACTGAAAGGAAACAACAACTACAAATACTTTGGCGCAGCTAAAAACTTGAAGGGAGTAAAAGAGTTATTAGGAAAAGAAAGCGATGATCGAAAAAAGTTGCTCTTGAAAAAAAAAAAGGAGAGACGAAATTTAGATAAGTTTGTAAATATACACTATTTCGGTTATTGTGATGACGAAAATGAAATGCTGTTAAGAGAGGAAATGAAAATTCAAAAAAAACTCGAAAAAAAGGATTTAGAAATATTAAAAAAATGGAGATCACTAAAAAATTATAATTAACGCAAAACAGGAGTAAAGCAAGAATATGGGATAGGCAATGAGGTATCTCTGACTGTTCATGCGAAGGGCCTGAAGGAATGAAGGTAAAAGCCAGCCAATTGAGCCTGTGAGCATGCATCCATAAGCGTATCGCAAACGTGCAGTACGCACATATGCTTAATTAATGGCAACCCATGTATGGGATGAAAAGACGTTTCCCCCCCTTTTTTAAAAGTACCACTTCGAAAAAGTGAGATGCCGTTAGGGCTGACCAAGATATGCAAAAAAAGGAAATGGAGTATCCCTTCTTCGATCTGCGACAAGAATACAAAGTTTTGTGCCATGTCGTACCCAATTTTTTTTTTGTATAGCGTTCTTTTTTTTTTAATTATATTCATGCAAAAAAAAAAAATTTCTCTCTACGCGTAGTGCTCTTTTATTTTTATTTTTTATCCATTACTATGCGTAAATTTTTCGTTTTTACCGTAAATTAATTATTATTGAAATGAATGATAGAATAACCAACGGCAGCAGCGCATACCCCAGCATACTTATTGTGCGATATAGATCTAACGTCTGGTTCTGCATTTTTAAGAAAATTTCAAAAATGAGCACGCAAAACGGTTAATATAGGCAATATACATATGGTTAGGAAGCAGTACTTTTCACAATTTCGCCATTTCACCCTTTCACCCTTTCATTTTTTTTCCAACTTCCATCTTTTCTACTTTTTTCACCATTCCTTACCTGACTCATCATATTTAGCAGTAAGTATATGCTTACGCTGCTAACTATTCCAATTAGGTAAATGTAACTAAAGGAAGCTTTTCCGGCCTGTTAATAATAATTTATTCGTTATAAAAATGAGAAGGGCTTTTTTTTTTTTTTTTTTTTTTTTTTTTTCTATGTTACACATTTGCATAACAGCTTAGTTCTTACTAATAGTAGAATAAAGCCTAGGGAGAGGACAATTATCAGGGGTCCAGATAAATCCGAATTTTCGAATAACGTGTGGTCAACCCTAACACGGAAGTCATGAATAATAGGTGACGGTGATGTTGCACATGGGTACGGTTTAGCTGTGTAGGTCTGTGCAATAATGTATTTTGCATGCGCACGAGTGTTTGCAGCGCGTGTGCGCCTAACTTGTAAAACATGAAGACGGATTTCATCCTTTTCGCGATTAGATCAAAATTTATGCCGAGTTCCTCGAGCAGAGGTAATTCATCTTCTGCATCTTCGTCATCATCTTGCTTATTTTCACTTTTACATGTCTTATGCTTATTAGATGTATTATAGTTATTGAAAAAGGCGTCACTTTTTTTGTTTATATCGCCCTCAATGTTCAGATGATTACCAAACGGGCTCGTCACTACATTGCCCTTATTGCTGTTATTGTTTATATAATTTACATTTTTTGTCGTTACTGGGTTGTTCTGATATGAACTATTTTCAAAAGGAGCACTAGGAATTAAGTTCCCCGGCTTGTAATTATTTTCGTATATTTTTTTATTTAAATATGGGTTGCCTAAACTCTGTTCGCCACTCGCACCATTCAAATCGTCATTATCGTTTCGGTTGCTCGCCCTGTTGGTGATTCTCTGGCTGTAGTAGCTCATTGTTGTTCTCTTTTCCGCTTTTCCGCTTTAGCGCTTTACCGTTTTGCCGCTTTACAGCTTTACCGCTTTTCCGCTTTACCGCTTCACCCTTTTTCACGCCTTCCCTACACCCGTTTCTTATACAGAATTCTTTTCGAAGGGAACTCTCTTCCCCCCCTATGATGTGTTCAGCTATAGTGCGCTCCTTTACGTATTGTTATTATATGGTTGGATTGCAACCAGCTTGATGTTACTTCCTTTATCGATACGTTTTGGTGACGTGCTAATTTTCGGTTCAAAACTGACGATTGGGGGGAAGTTCAAAAAAGAGTCCATCCGGAAGAAGTACTAAGCATGTACGTGTATTACTGCGCATTTGCGTAATTGCACATTTGCTTACGTAAGTATATAACTGTGCATACGTATACATACATATTCAGTTATATGCTCTGACAAAACTTCCCAACTTGTGAACCCTTTTCCCGTAAGCATAATTTTTATACGCAAAACTACATTTGAAAGAAGATATTTTTCCTTTATTTTTGCCTACTTGCCATTTTTTGCAACTAAAAATATATTAATTTGCATACATTTTCACCATGCTGTATACATACATACGTATATATGCGCAATGTAAGCGTGTTCACATACGTATCTCTGCGTATAACGAGCAAATTGTGCAATTAGTGTTAAACGCAGGACTAGCATAATTTTCTTCCTTTTGTTTCTTTTCTTCCCCTTCTTCTTCTTCGTCTTTCCTTTTTTGCTAAATAAAATTAGCGTTGCGCTTTTTTCCCACGAAATGACAAAATTGGCAATTTTTTTTCATCTTTTAAAAGCTACAATTAAGTTATTTTTCATTTCCCCATTGCATTTTTGTTTTCTCGCCCTTCGCTTCCGCTATTTATGTATCGCCTTCCATTTCGTTATTCGTGTATCAACATCCATAATATATTATTTTATTCAATATTTGCTCTCTTCCATTTTTTGCTTACAATATTTTTTTTTTTTTTTTTTTTTTTAACTTGGTCATTTTAAATTATAGATAAGGTATCCCCCCCCCAAAAAAAAAATTGCTGGGATATACTTTTCTGTATAAATTATGCCTTCACATGGCATAAAATTCTCTTTTTTAAATTTTTTTTTTTTTTTTCTCCTTAATTGCATACCCACTTGTTGACATATTTCATTCTGTGATTATTCACTTTAGCTCTTTGCATGCTTTTTCTTTTTTTCTTTTTTTCTTTTTTTTTTTTTTTTTTTTTTTTGGGGACTGCTAAATGCTCGACCAATTTTTTGGAAGTTTTTTTTTCGCCCTTTTCCATTTGTAATTTTTTGCTTGTATGAGAAGCACTGTATAAAAATAAGTGTACCATTTTGCAAGTGGTTACAACAGACGGTGAACGGTTTACGTAACCGTCTTGCGAAGAATTTTGCTTATGGCCAATCTGTAGTACCTCAAGACCAATCGCATATTGCGTAGGGTTAAGTTTGACGAAGATGCCGATTGGAAAATGGAAATTTTGAAGGACAAGAGAAACATACGCTACGAATATGAGCTGGACAAGCTGAAGAAGAAGAAAAAGGATAACATATTAATATTGAACATTATTAATAATAAGATAAACTATATTTGTTATATTTTGAAAAGTGATTACCGTAGCATAATAAATGATGTTAATTATGAAAATAAGAATTCTATGGAAACATGTTTTTACTATTGTAAATCTTATATATCATTTTTGCTCCTTTACTATCCTTATATTCATAATTATGTAAAATGTCTAAGAAATAATAACTTGCGAATATACAAAAATGTTTACAAGTATATATTAAATATGCCCAATAATTTTCATTCGCTAATCTTTAAATTGAGGATTGTTGACGAAGTAAAGGAAGAACGTTCTATCGGATGGGCTAGTCACATTGATGAGGAAAATATCAATAAAATTGGTCCCAATGATGATCGTGGTGGAAGTATGGAAAGCGGAGGAAGTAGTGGAAACACTATGAAGAGAGATCTGCATAGTGGTGGGATGGGTGCTCTTCTTACTTTGAATAATGCGCATTTTTCTGACAACTTTTCAAAGGATGATTTTATAAAAATCTTGTTTTCAAGAATTTATGTAAAGAAGTATCATAAACGTATTTTCAAAATTATGAAAATAATTTTATTTTACTACTCTCTTCCAATATTTACCTTTTCAAGAAATTTTTTTGAGATCTATCACAATAGGGTGAAGTCTTCCAAGTTAAAGAAGAAATGTATACCATATATGATGAATACATGCAGAAGAAAAAAGAAAAAAAGAACGTTTAAACGACTCTACTTTAAAACTCCCTTTTTTGAGCATGTTCATATACCTACTATTTATTTGGATGATTATTATAACAACATGCAAACTTTAGTTAGGAAAAAACTTGTTAAAATTAAAAAAAAAAAAAAAAAATGCAAAGAAAAAACAGGAGAACCCGTCTTATCAGACAATAGTGGAAGTGTCAGCAGCGATAAAAGTTTAAGTTGCTTAACGGACTCAGAAGAGGAAAAAGATGTAAATGCTTATTTAAAAAAACATTTTCATTCGAATAATGAGGAAGAATATGTAAAACTGGAAGATTATAATCCTTTCTTAGGGAGACATACATGTGAAGGGACAGAAAACGCGGAAAGGAATACACATCATCAGGATATACCACGAAAAGATGTATATCGTAATAGAACAGTAGATGACGATACAAATAATAGAAATTGTGGTGATTATGATGATAATAAGGAAAACAACTATGAGAGAATCTTACCCAAGTTAAACGCAGACCATGATGCGAATATTTCATCGTGTGTATCCCTTTTGGAATCTAAAGGTAATGAAAATTTTACCAGTTTTGTAAGAAATTGTAGAGGTAAAAATATATCCCTCCAAAATGTACAAAAGATATACGGAAATTATATCCTAGAAGATATACAAAATTATTTTTTAAGAGAAAAAAAAGGGAAAGAATGTAACGATAGGAAAACAATTTATCTAAGTGATATTTGGGAAAAATTAGTTAATTTTAATGACACAGATGATAATAAGAACACATTGATACACAAAGCTTGTCTAGTTTCTAATACGAATATTATTTTTCTTCTCCTAAATTTGAATGTAAATCTGATAACATATAACGATAAGGCAGAACTCCCCCTACACTGTACTTTGTATAACTGCGATAGGTATATTTTTTTGTTGCTTCTGCACAACACGGTAGAGTATCTTTTTTTCTCCCTCGTAGAACTGCATAAGAGCAAAAAGGTTTCCCTCTGCAGCAGCAAAAGGATAGAAAAGAAGTCTCTCTGTAAGGACCAATTCGGGAAGGATCCTAACATACGGAAGGATAATTCCAAAGGGGTGCATGACCTGGTGAAATCAGAAATAGAAGGGAAGAAGATAGCAGTAGAGAAGATAGCAGTAGAGAAGATAGAAGTAGAGAATATAGCAGTAAAGAATATAGCGGTAGAGAATATAGCAGTAAAGAATGTAGCAGTAGAGAATGTAGCAGTAGAGAATACAGGCGATGCGACGGGGGTAACGCACTACTCGCGAAAGGTTTACTGCCAAGAGGATTCCACTACGTCTGTAGCCACATCCGGTAAGAATATGATCGGGATGATGAAAGAGAAAGATGATAAATTCACGAAAAAGTACTTTAGAAATAACTTTTTTTACTGCAGAAAGGTAAATAAGAAATTTATGAGTAGCGTAATTAAGCTATATTTAAGCGTAATGGTAAAAATTATCGAGCTTGGTAATTTTGAGTTTCTGAAAATACTTTTTAACTATAATAAACACATTTTTTGTTATATACTTCACACGTGGGACATGTTTAACTTTGTGTGTTCCGTGGCATCTATGTATAACTGCCTGAATACGTTCATAAATCTGTGTGATCGTATTTTGCGTTTTAATGGTTCAAATTTTAGTATGGAAAAGAAAAAAAAGAAGAAAAGAAAAAACGAGGAAATCCTACACAATGAAGAGGTAGAGGAAATTATTACATTCAAGAGAAGAAAAAAAAGTGTGGATGATTCATGCAGTTCAATTTGCATAAACTGTCAAGGAAAAATAGAAAATGTGCCAAATGGAAAGGATACACATGTTAATGGTGGTATAACATCCACCGATTGTTGTTACTACCCTGTTAAGAAGTATGCGAACGAATTTATCGAATGTAACAACACGGACGAAGCAAAGGAACACTTGGTAGAAGCTCTAGAGAAATGTAAAGGGAAAAACTCTTTGCGCACCTCAGGAAGTAGAAATAGATCCGATTTTATTAACAGTTATATTATAAAGAAGAAAATAAATAAGAATGACAAAATAGAGATATTTTATTCGAACGAATGCGCAAAGCATATTTTTGTGCCAGAACCAAGTGATCACCCATATTTAAGAAATAGAATTAAAAGCAACATTCCTGAAAATTCTAGCAGGTTAGATGTTCTTATTTCAGATAAGCACGGAATATTAAAATCGAATACTTTTGTTAATTTTAAGTTAAAAAGAACTCTAAGAAAGGCAACAGCTAGTGATATTTTAAGAGTACATGATATATCCTATTTGAAAATGCTCCTTCAGAAGATGAAGAAATGCACCATGGATGAGCATGACAATAGATGTGACAGTAAGTGCGATGGTAGATGTAGCGACATATATGACAATTTTTTAGAACAATCGAAAAAAACTCAAAAGAATTACCTAGAAACTTCAGAGAGTCATAACGAAAACGATAATAACGAACCAACGTCTGAACACCTACACGTGTTAAGAAATAACAACATTATAAGCAGCTTGTTTGAGGGGAAAAAACAACGAAAGGGTCATCTCAGTAAGGAAGACGTTAATCGAGGTATCATAGGGAAAGACACAGCGACTGTAGCGCATGAAGTACAGGGAGCAAGCAGCACAGTGGACTACCCCAGCTGTAATAATATAAGCTCGAAAAATAGCTCCGGGACGAGAAGCAAAAGGTTTAGCGTGAGCGGAAGCGGTAGTAGAGAAAAAATGGATAAACTGATATTACTGGATAACGACACTTTTGTTAATAAACATTCTTTTAACTGTGCTTTAAATGCAAGTGGAGTCGTTTTGAAAGCAATTGATTATGTCTATGCAAAAAAGAAGAAGAAAAAAAAAATTTTTTGTGTAGTGAGACCCCCTGGACATCATCTTGGTACGTTTGGTGCAGCTCAGTTCAATTTAACAGATGAAGATAGAGCAGCAGGAAGTCAAGGATTTTGTATTTTGAATAATATAGCTATAGGAATATCATATGCAAAGTATAAATATGAAAAATTTGAGAAAATTGCTATAATCGATTTTGACATTCATCATGGTAATGGAACTGAACAAATTATCAGAAATTTGGGATTAAAAAAAATAAGAGTTAATGATTACATTGATATATACAGTTGGAAAGGTTGGAGAGATAAAAATGATAAAAAAAATATATTTTTTAGTTCAATTCATGCATTTGATGGGTATTTTTACCCAGGAACGGGTAATGACACGGTGGAGTTAGAACCTTATATAATCAATGTAACATTAAAAAAGAATATGGACGAACAAGATTTTTTACAGTTATTTCATAATAACATTTTAATACATCTTTATCATTTCAAACCCAATTTATTGTTTCTTTCAGCTGGTTTTGATGGCCACAAATTAGATTATGTGAACAATGGATTTGTTAAAAAAAATACATCTACCTATTTTTACATGACTAACTTAATTTTAGCATTACAAAATAGGCTACATTTCCCAATAATTAGTGTCCTAGAAGGGGGATACAACACATCAAATGACATGGCATCGGTCTTCAGTTTGTCCGTGCTAGAACATCTGTTATCATTTTACTACAACGATACTACCTTCACTTCGTACAAAAGACAACGTACTGATTGTATTCCACACGGTGGAAAGATCCCTTCCAACGGGTCCCAAGCGCAAGAATTAGCAGCCAAGAAAAGCGGTAACTATAACCGAAGCGGAAGTTGTGCCCAAGGAGAAAACACGAAGAAAGCATGCGATCAAACCAAGAACACGTATAAAAAAAAAAACGTTCTTAAGTTTCCGCATATATGTGTAGGAAAAAGCAAAATGGAAAAAATGTTTAAAAATTATTTTACAGTTTTTAAGGAAAAAACAAAAGAAACGGATAATTTAAATTTAACAGATCATGTTAAAGAGTATGATAAATATATGAAGGAATTCGATAAAAAGCAAAAAGTGATGAAATGTAAGATTAATAATTTTTTAGCGAAACATGGAAAATATATGGAAAATGTCCTTGGCGACAAAAAGATGGATTTTTCAAATATGAAGATAATAAAACTTCCCTACGAATCGTACTTTTACGAAATTTTGAGTCACTTAAAAATCAATTTAAAAAAAGAGAAAAATAGTGGAAAAAAAGATGATAAGTTTTCATCACAGGATGTCACTGAATATTTTTCCCTTTTGAACAACCCTTCCGATTTTTGCCCCGTTAAATCTGCCCCTATTCAACAGTAATGAAACAATCGCCCTGAACACATTCATGTGTCACATGCAAAGTCCGCATGCATATGCATATGCATAATACCTATATATATATATACATATGTAAATCTTCTACACAGTTGCATTACTGTCCTTAAAACATGTTTTTATGCCTAGTAAAAATGAACACCTTGCGTTCATATTCTTTACATTCCGTGCATATAATACCTCCTACGCATACGCATTTTTCGAAAGCTTTTGCATAACAAATTTTTTCATTTTTTGCAATTATGCAGGCATCCCCTTACAAAATTCGAAATAAAAAATTTGTGGAAAAGCAAAAGAGCTAAAGGAAATCGATAGCTTTTTTTTTTTTTTTTTTTTTTTAAATGCTAATTGAATAAAAATGTCAGATTTGTTTTTTACATAGGTTTTAATTAAATTTATGTACAGTGTTTGCTTGTGTGTATGCATATGTTTACGCAAATGTGTACACACATATGCATGTGTATTTGCGCCCTTTTCAACTTTTAGAGATTTGTGTATGACTTTGACTAATTCTCCGTTGTTTGTCTGAAACGGTTATTTTTTTTTCTCGTTTTTTTCTCTATTTTTCTGCGTTTTTTCCACCATTTTCCCTCTTTTTTCATTTTCATTCTGGATTGCGACTGCGGCTGCGAGTGGAGTGAAAGTGCGAATGCATTTCAGAAGAATAATATATGGATTTTTTAAAAATGTGTTAAAGAAAAGTTTCATTGTAAAGGCACAGTAGCAGCAGTGGTCATGGCAGTCCTAATGCTTGTAACTCAAAATTCCTTTGCCCCTGGAAATATACACACGTGCGAGCGCACGTGGTGCGGAAATAGAACGCGTGTAACACCTATAAAGTACACTTTTGCGTATACATTGTTTTATTGATAATATTCATAATGTTCTTAATGTTCATAATATAAAAAAATTTTCCCCTTTCGTTGAGTAGTGTTCCTTTTTCTTCACTTCTCCTACACTCCCTTTCCCGTTTCTATCATTTTTTATATTTCTTCGCCATCGCGTCTTCATGTGTTACCCCACGTTCGCGCCGCCTTCCACAACGCTTTTAATTCTCGTTACCCTTATGTTTTTTTTTTTTTTTTTTTTTTTTTTTTTTTTTTTTTTTTTTTTTTTTTTTTTTATTTTTAACGACCAAGTGTTTATGTTGCATTTCTGCGAGTATTAGATTTGTAGCAAAAATATTTATACCATTAAAAATTTTGAATGACAGTTCATTTTTAACTTTTTCTTTCCCCCATTCGCACTTGTACGTACTTATAAGTATACATACACAAATGTATGTGCAAATATACGGATGTATGTACAAATGTACGAACGTGCGAATGTACGCATTTATGTGCAAATGTATGAGTGTACAAATGTACAAATGCATGTGAACGTGCGGGTCAACGTTAATTAAGGTAATATGCTGCCTCAAAAACGGAGAACGTACATTATACAAAAATAAACGTTTTTCTAAAAAAAATGCTTAGTTTGAATTGTTCATATATATATATATATATATTTAAATCTGCCGAGTTATAAAAATGTCATAAAAAAATGAGATTGAAAACGATTTTTTTTAACGTGGGTATATTTTTATCGGTAATTTTTTTTTGTATTAGCAAATGTAAGGGGTACATATTAAACGTAAATGTCGCTGATAAAGATGACTTATTCATTTTTTTGTACAAAAATGAGCATCTGCTAGCCGCAAGCTATTACAACTTCAAACCGTCGTATTTTTTTTCGGTCGACGAAGGTACTGATACATCCAGAGCTTTCTTATTTGCGCGTGTGTACATAGGCACATTTTTGAAATTTTTAAACAGTAGATTTTTCTCCTGTCATATGCATACGCAAGTGAAAGAGGGATAAATCGCATGTGCAGAAGTATCTACATTAGCACATATGCACACACATGCGTAGATATATATATATATATATATATATATATATATATATATATATATATTGTATATACACATGATCGCATACGTACGCGCGACATGCGTACCCCCTTTCAGGAGAAATAAACATCGACATGACGATCGATTTCAAAGAAAGCAACCAGGTCAAGAAGAAAAACAAAAACCAAGAGATACTAGCGAAGGCAAATAAAAACTCGATTAGCATACTTAACAATTTCAATGTAGATAGAGAGTATTATAAAAAAAAAGGTATCACGTCGGGTATATATCACTATGAAGACATTAAAAAAAAAGACGCAGATGCAGGGGAAGAAGAAGACAAAAATGTACTAACTAGGGGTATGTCGGATAATGGGGTAAAAATGAAAAACTATAGAACAGATGATTCAGATGTAAACTGTAAGTCCAATAATTTATTTCTAGTACTTATAACTGCCGATCAGTGGTTGAATTACATTAGATTAAAAAACAAACTAGAACCATCTTTGAAAAACGAAGAAAATTATATTTTTACATCGCACTTTAACTGTATAAAAAGATATCCATTGAATCAAGGAATAATTAAAAAGACAATAAAAATAAGTCAAAAAAATCGATATATGTTATTTTTAATTAATAACAATAAATTAGTAATTAACCTAAAGGGAAATATTGTTTTCTATGACTACAAGACGAAGCACCTATCACATGATTTTCTTTTTATACCCAGTGTACTCTACCTAACAACATTTCTTTTGCTAATACTAGTAGTAATCCTAACATTGTATTTTATAAAATACAGAGAAAAGTCGGACATTTTCATGGTTCTCAATATGTTCTTCTTTCTCCTCTCAACGTACTTCAACTACAAAAACGTGAATTTCATTCGTGACACGGGCTATATGTACATCTACTTCTGGTAGGGCAGCAAAAGAAGCTGTTAGCGAAGTTGTTAACGGGGCTGTTAACGAAGTCGTTAACGAAGCTGCTAACGAAGCTGCTAACACATTCCGCTCCCAGGGGTACTATACCTGCAACTCATTATCTCCGCCTTCTTCGAACCCATCATTAGGGTGCAGTCGCTCCTGTGTCTGCATAAGCAAGCACGCCTTCTCGAGCTCTACGCATATTTTTGCCTCTTCCCTTTTTCTTATCAGGGTATCAGCCAATATACTGAAGAAAGTCCAAGAAATTATATCCTTCATTATATACTTACAGGTTTCGTTAGGTAAAATGCAATTCCCCCATTTTAATTGTAACGTAAAGTGGCAAGATATAAATGGGCATACATATATATACATGTGCATATATACATATAACACCTACATATATTAATGTTGACTTATCGACTTTCTCCCCATAAGGTGACATGTACATACGGAGCCACTTAAGCAGAATCGAGATACAGTTTATGATATGCTTTTCAGTTATATCCTTTTACACGGGCATTTTTGAAATATTTTTGGGAAATTTTCAGGTAAACTATGTGCATTATATGATATGCTCCCTCTGTGTGTGCACCTGCCATGGAGCATATTTGTTTTCTCATATTTACTTTCCCGCATATGTAGTGTGTCCAGTTCTTCACACTATAACTTTTTTTCGCTCCTCCCCCCTCCCCTTAATCAGGCCCCTCGATATATTCTGCAAGCCTTCGCTTACTTGTTTATTTTTATCGCTATTAATTTTACGTCGACATTCCTTTCGGTAAGGAAAATGAGGGAGAAGCACGGAGGATCAGAAACGTAGAATTCGTTCGTAACAACTGGAGTAGTCAAAATGGTTTCCTTCGTTTACACGCACCACTCCGTTTATTCCGCACTATGTGAGTGGTTATATGTAAAGTGTATTTAAGTTTATCACCCCCTTTTGCTTATGTATAGGCACGCTTGTCCGAGGAAAATTTATCTTTTCATGTAGCTGAACTTTATAAAAAATATGATATTTACAAGTAAGAGAAGGCGAATAGATAGAGCTTTTACCTAAAGCTCCGTTAACGTTAATGTTGTTGTTCTTATTGTGCTTTTAAGAAAAACATATGCTTAAAATATTCCACAAAAAGGTCATATATAATTGTGACTACTGTTTTATTTAAATGGATTGCAATAAGTACACATGCTTTCTTTTTTCCTTTTTCTTTTTTCTTTTTTTTTTTTTCATGTGATTAGGAAATACAGAGTAATTTTTTTTGCTGTAATATTGAAACCCATCTTGCTAATCATATACAAAGTGTTGTGCTTGTCTCCCTCCAATATTGACCTATACAGTTCCCACGAGTTTTTATATGTTTTTTTTGACATATCCTTTGATATTGTTTTATACGTCATAGTAAGCCAATAAAATTCTCTTTTGTGCGCTGTTCCTGCGTATGCGAATCTCATCCCTGCATCTATTTAGCTAACACATAAGCATGCATATGTAACCATTAGCAGACGTGCGGATGTGCGTGTTTTGCATATGTACTTATATGTTTTATGCGCCTTATAATTCCTTTTTTTTTTTTTTTCCTATTTCCCCCCTTAAAGCTCTTTGTTTTATTTCGAACGGTTAAGCCAATTAAGCTCTTAAAGGTGAGTCCGCAAAAATAAGAGTGCACCTGTTAGTAAGCGTGCACTAATGCACGCATAGGTTATCATTTCCATTGGACATATGTGTACATGGGTTTTTTTTTTTTTTTTTTTTTTTTTTTCCAGCATATTTTAAGCAATGAAAATTTCCACATAGATTAATTTGACGTCTCCCGCCTCTTTTTAACGAAGCCTTTTTTGAAGCCACCTTGGGGGCATCTTTTTTTCCCTTTTTTACAAAATTTTACATATGTGTATATCCCTCTATGTTTTTCGCTTAGTTACGCATATTTAACCACTTCTTTAATATTATTTTTAACGTTTTTATTATTTTAACAATGTTTACCATTTTATCTCATTTCCATTGTCACTCGTTCATTTCACCGCTTTTGCATTTTCGCGTTTTCTCATTTTCTCATTTTCTCATTTTCATTTCACCCTTTAATTTGTGAGTATAATTCTAAAGAATGAAAACGGTGCAGCCGCATTTGTACTGCTTAAAAAAACACACAAACTGGAACACACTAATAAAACCGTTAACGTATACCCAGCGAAAGTGGTCAAATTGGCCAGAAATTAGCCTTAGTTGGGCAGGGAGTGACTCCAACAGGCAGAAATGAGGCTCCCATGTGTGGAGTAAGAATGTAGGATATCCCTAAAATCAGTGTGTAAAAAAGTAAATTTTCTTTTTTGACATTTCCTTTTTATAGGTATAAGGTACACTTGCTTTTTTTAGAATTAAGTCCCATTTTGAAATATTATGGTTATTCTGTTATATCCTTTCGCCAAAGTACAGACAGGGAAAAGAAAATAAGAGTTTACATCGACACAGAACATATTACAATTTTGAAAGTATTGCTCATTTTGTCATCTAAATGGATAAATAAGATAGATACAGAAGACATAATAAAAAGGATCAACTGTGTAGATATTCCCATAAAACAGTTTATACCTCATGGCTTATGCAAAATTGCAATTTTTTTTTATTATGAAAATGGAGAAGATAAAGTAGAAGGTATATATGTCTCCAACGTTAGGAAGGGTTTACATAGGGAGGAAAACTCAATTAGTAGGACACACAGTAAAGATAACAATTGTATACACCATTGTAGGAATAAATTATATTATTTCCGCTTTCAAAGTGAGAAAAAAAAAAAAAAAAAGTTTAATTTTAAAAAGGTACAATTTGAGAATAAAAGTAGTTACAGATACATAAACACATTCTGTGAACTCTTTTACCTTCCATTGGTATTTCCATGTCTCCATGACAACATTTACAAAGTGAACTTTAAATTGAGAATTTCATTTCATGTAAGATTAAAAAATGAAAAAGATCAGAAAATATACCCCAAAATTCTTCCTCGTTTTACAAGTAAAAAGTTAAGCAGTAGCCATGTAAATGCATGTTCAATATGGAGAAGGAAAGGAGATAGAAAGATTGCCAGGATAAGGGAAAGATGGACAATACAACAAACTTGCAAAAATGAGGGGAACAAAAGATATCTTATTAACGTTTTGAGTCCCTCCAATTTAGTAGTTAGTAACAGTAAATTAAAAAGAGTGTACTATAGCAGGTGTAAGGGAAACTCTTCCGCTTTTCTCTTAACGTGGCATCACTATTCCAGGAAAGGGAAGGATAAGAAGAGAAGCAGTAACATATGTTACATGGAACCCAGTTTGCAAAACGGTGGAAGAGGAGAATCCACTCACATAGGGAATACTAGCGTCTTGGAAAGAATAACCCACTTTGTGAGGTATACTAAACATTTTCATGGAAAAAGAAAAATGCATTGGGAAAAAGAAAAAGAGTTTATAACATACGAATTTAATTCAACGAAGAGGATAATAAATTACACCTTTTGCTTATTCATTGGGTTATATCATAAAATACATTTCACTATAAAAGGGGTATCCATTTATATATACATTGAAAAGCGTTGGGGAGAGAATAAAATCAAGTACACTTATTTTACGAAATTGCTCAGGAAAATACTACATATGTTTTTGAAAATACCTATTTTTCGAAAAAGATTAACAGAAAGTAACTTTTTACAATTTATGGTTTTAAATAAGTACAAATACGCAGGGGAGGAAAATCACAACTGTCTTACGTTTCTAACACCTCTAATAGGGATAAACGAACAGGTCGAAAATGGAGAAGATGGGTATTTGCGCAGACTTCTGCTCGGTATAAAACGAATCGTGCATGAGATATTTCACATCCTATGGGGAAACTGTATATATTTTAAGAAAGAAAATTATTTGTGGTGTAAGGAAGGATTAACAAGATATTATGAATTAAAATACTGTAATATTATTTTAAGTAAAATAAAGAATATACAATATTCCAAATTGCTTGTATTACTTTGGTATATCCTTGAATATTATTTTTATGTTCTCATTATTGATACACTTAATATATATAATCACAGTTTAAATATGGGAAAAAATAATGTACGTAAAAAAAAGCATCGATTAAATGAACAGTATTGTGTACTTGAATGGGACAAAACAAATATCTACACAAAAAGCATTCACCATTTTTATAATACCCTCACGTACAATAAAGGCATGCATATATTTCGAATGATTAGCATTATGTGTAAACCCCATTTTGATTATCTCATAAATTTTATGTACTACACGTTTTACAACCATTCTGTAAGCAGCAACAAAATTTTCACATTTATTCATTTTTTCTTTTTGCGTTTTCGCATTAATCCATTTATATTGAAACATCACAATGGATTAAGTAGAGGTAGGTGGCTACATACAGTTACTGAAAAAAAAAAATATATTGGTGCACACAGGAAAGAGGCGTTCCTCCGTGATAATTCTTCTCCTTCAGGGGAAATAGAAAGGCGCAAAAAGAGGAAGCATGAAAGAGGAAACAAGAGTGATTGCCAATATGTGAATCTCTTTACCCCTGTGCTATTTCCACACACATGTTCGAACTTTTTAAAATTGACTCTTAAGAGAAACTTCCTAACCTATTACACGAAGTTACATCGAAGAAATGGGGAAATAGGCAAAGCTAAGCATGAGAATAAAAACGAGAATAAATTTGTGCAACTGTATGTAAGGTGTATGTTGAAAAGAGTAAAAATGGAGAATATAAAGAAAAACGTTTTAAAAAGTGCAATGAAAAGTTACCTAAATGTTGTGGGTCCTCCTAAAGTATTTTTTAAGTTTATAAAAAATAAGAATAAATTGTTAATTACTCAGAAACATTTTTATTATGACAACTATGAACAACAGTTTAGAGAAACTAACACACTCTTTCAGGTACCACTTGTATTTACATTTAATAAGCAAATCTACAAAATTCTTCTTACGAAAAAAAATATTTTTATTGATGCTCAACTTGGAAGGGAAAAATATACGTGTGAAGAAGAAAAAAGAAAAATGAACGCACGGGGTTGCACATTCAGCATAAGACACAGGAACAGCTGCTACTTTTCCTACCATTTTGTAGATATGTTCTCATTTAGATATGTCCTAAATGCAATAAAAAATAATAAATTCTGCAAATTGGACATTTTTCACATTGTCATAAATATAATTTTGCACTTTTTAGTTAGAGTCAAAACGCGAAAACATGCAAAACGTTTATTATACTTAATTCTCAGGCAATTGTTTTTGGTAAAAAAAAAAAAATGTGTGTTTTTTCACACCGCAGATGTGATGACTATTTGGTATTCACCCGTTGAGCAGCCAGTATATTAGCAAATGTGTACATAAATACATTTACACCCAAGTATGAATATAAAAACGCATACGCCTCTCCCTTTTTAGGTGCACAAGTTGCTTAAGTCTAAGGAAAATGGAAATGACGAAGCTAACGTAATTGGCATGATTTTGTGCCTAGAATTTTTCAAATGTTACATTCATTTCAGTTCGTATTTTTCCAAAATTGAAAATAAAAAAATTAAAATAGAAATAAGAAAGGAATTACTCATCTGTAAACATGCAAGCGAAATGGATAAAGAAGTGGAATTTTTGTTCAAAGATTTTAGGAATTATTTGTCAAAAATTTTATTCTTCTTTAAAGAATCTATAAGTTCGCTATTGTAGTAAAACAACTGCGTCTAATAAAACTTATGCATTGCATTAAGTAAAAATGGTTAACACTGGCATAAACAAAAAGTAAAAAGAAAAAAAAAAAAAAAAAAAAATTAAAAGTGTTAAAGATGAAATTTCAGAAAAAAAATGTTTAATATTGATCCATTTTGTTCTTATTTTTAAAAAATCTTGCATGCGCAATATTTTTGAGAGTGTGTATATTCGAAAAAGCATCTCGGAGCAACGAACGCAATGGAGATTTAATAAAAATATTTCGCGATTCAGAGGAAGGGGCATGTACATAAATGTACACATGCATATGCACTCACGTGTGTATCCTTACACATAATCCTAGTGTTTTTTACGGCGTATTTGTCAAGGATGCACAATATTTACGTCGACTTTTTTTTTACGTTTAGGGAGAAATGAATGTAGCACGTGTGATTCAAATATTTTAAAACAAGATGAATCAGAAATTTATTTTTTTTAAGTACATTCGATTAATTCGTGCAAAAGTAAAATGGAAAAGGTGCACACACATTATCCTAGTAACACATTCTTACAGCATAATGACGAAGCTACAGGATTCGTCATTGTTTGATGCAGACCGGTCTGATGGTGCTCGCGTTTGCAGTGTTTTCATAATGCTGTAACTAATGTGTCTCACTTGTTTTATGTTTATGAATAAATTTCCTAATCCACCAATCTTTTTCCCATTTGTAAAGTATATGCCGTAGTATCCGTGGCCTGACATTAAGAAGTGGGCATAAGCTGTGTAGCTATTTTACGTCGCTCTTTAACGTTATTTTTTTAACGTTATTTTTTTAACGTTATCTTTTTAACGTTATTTTTTTAACGTTATATTTGTTACTTTTTTTTTCGTATTTAAAATTTTTCGTATTTAATTTTTTAGACATTTTAGTTAACTTTTTTTACGTAGCAGTTTTCTCGTTTTTCCACTTTCTCTCTTTCGCACTTTGCTGCTTGCCTCATTGCACTCTTTCGTGCATAGTACCTGTCCCGGTCAACTTCTGAATTAAATTCTTGCTACTAGTAATGACTATATAATGCTTGCAATCGTAGTAGGCAATTAAGCAATGACTTATGAAATTGTAGATGTAACTATTCACCCAGTATCTTTCTTCCTCCGATTTTGTGTTTTCGCTAGACGTTATTCCTTCAAAGGAAAATGTGCAATTCTTACTCGTATATGTGCTTATTTTTATTTTTTTTTTTTTTTCTAAATAAATGCTAAAAAGTATCCTAAATAAAAAGTATTTTTACCTATTTCACTTCGGATATTACTGTCATTTTTTTTTACGTAGGCTTTTACATATTTTGAAATGTCCGAAATAAAAAATTTGTGCATAATTTTTTCAAATTTCATTTTATTTTTCTCATTTTTTATTTTAGAATATTTTGATAATTCTTCTGCATAATCATAATCAACCCTTTGGTCCCTCATTTCTACATTGTCTAAATTATGGAATTCGTGATTTTTTGAAAAATTATATATCGAATCTATTTCATGGTTATCGCGTTCTTTTATAAAAGATTTTTCAATGCTTAGTAGTTCCCAGACACACTGAGACATGATGTAAAATATGAACAAGTCAAGTTATGTGCAAATTTTTATTCACAAGTCATGTTACTAGCTGTTTTTTTTCAGCAGGCTGCTGGTTGTCACATATTTTTATTAACAGTTCAGGTACTAGCTGTTACTGCGTTGTTGAAAAATGAAAAGGGGTTTAATGTGTAATATTCCAAAAAACATACGTCCCTAATGAATAATACGCAAAAAATGTAAAATACAGGGGGTTATGGATACTTGAATAATTAAAATAGGAATGCACATACGGGCGAAAATGCAGGTGAACTTAACAGTTAAAATACGCGTTATGCGCGGAAATGACGGTGGAAAAAACAAGAGTAATAATAAGAATAATAGAATTTAATAGGCAAACTCCCTTTAATTAAAATATAATTAACATGAAAACGGACAAAAAATTAAAAACAAAAGACTTTCAATTTACGTGTACAAATGTGCAAAACATGGTTTCGCAAAAAAAAAAAAAAAAAAAAAAAAAAATTTAAGAGATGCTCAAAAAATTGATATTAAAAAAAAAGAAAAAATATATATATATGCAAAAATATACATAAAAAAAAAAAAAAAAAACAACTGTGTGTATAAAAAAAAAAAAAAGATTAATTTTGCTAAATTCCTTAAAGATTCACAGTTCTTCATAATTTTCGAAAAGTTGCTCATCATCCAAATTTAAGTTAAGAAATTGTTCCATGTCTATATTTGTGCTTGTCTAAAAAAAAAAAAAATCAATTCATCGTTTCATCCTTTCATCGTTTCAATGTCTACTAATTTTTGGGAAGCACTGGACATATTTAAAGTTTTTTTTAAAGCTCGCAACGGTTATGCACAATAGTGGGCATATATGCACACATACGTGCACATGCGTTTGCAATATCTCATTTATGTACATATTTACAAATCCAGGAAACAACACTTTGCACAGTCCTGGGGCCAACGTACTTAATGGGTGCTTCCTTATTTGCCTTTGTATACAAATAAATGGTGGGATATCCCTCTGCCATTAAACACGGATGAATAAATATATGTATGCAATATATGCGCAGGTGCATACAATGAAGAATGTGTCAGGGCGCAATGTTTTTACGCGAATAATGTAGTTCCGTAAGAACGGACGAATGCGCGGTCCCTCTGAACCCTTATTATTGCTCAATTGCGTTGCTGCATTATTCGCAGCGAACTAGAAGAGGCTTCGTCTTACCGATTGGTATGTTGTATATTTCGTTGTTCACCGCATCTATTTTGCTTATCACTATGTTATTGTCGTAATCTTTAAACTTGGATGCATACAACTTTAATCGTCGCCCAATTTCTCGGTAAACGGGTTCAAATTTGTAGCAGTGTCCGCACCACGGTGCGTAGTACAGCACGACAACGTTTTTGTCATTATTATATATGTATTCATCATACGTATCTGCCACTATTATTTTTACATATCCGTTATTAAATTCATCGGGAAGTGAGCGCTCGCTTTTTCTGTAAAAGTATTTCTTCTCTGCTGTGTATCCCCTAATGAAGTCATCTATATTCTAAAAGAGGATATCGTCACATATATAAATGTACGTGTGCATGTAATTTTGCAAATGCGTATGTGTGCAAATATCGAAATGCGCTCTGACAGAAGGTAGAGCAGGATGAAAAAAAAAAAAAAAAAAAAAAAAAATGCGTTGTGCATGATTTGAAAAGATAAAACTCCAAGGCACAGTGTAAATGCACGTTTTTCAGTAAGGAAAAGTAGAAAATTAAAAAAAAAAAAAAATTACCTTTTCATTTATTTCCATATCATCATTTTGTGGTTTATATTTATATGGAATATTTATATGATTTTTAAATTCAGTGATTCTCATAACTGGATTTTTCAAATTATCAATAAGCAGTTCGGATAACAATCTCTTTTCATATATTTCGGTATTTCCTGATAAAGAGAAATTAATATTTTTATACTTTTTTGCGCATTTAATGATATCTGTTTTATTAAGTTCATTGATGTCGTTATAAAGGATAAAAAGAGTGACAGTATCGCTTGAAAATAACAAAGAAAAATAATATTCTGAAAATTTGATAACTAATGGTTCTACTTTTTTTTGAATCCATTTTGTTAGTTGATCTATTTTTATTTCTCTATCAAAATCGGGATCATATAACATATTTAAATGTTCATCAATTAGATAAAAATATTGATCGAAATCATCATTTTTAAATAAAATTCCGTAAATGTCTTTATTTTCTAATTCCTTCACATTAAAATGATACTTTTCAGACAGAATAGTATTTTCAAAATAATTAACAATAGGTTGCTCCTTTAGGTAAAAACAAAATGTACTTTCTGTTAATGTACATATTTCAATTAATTCTTTTATCGCCTTTACATCTTTTTCTTTTTTGCTTATAAAAAATAAAATAGAATTATTGTATTCGTCAAGTCCTAAAAACATATTTAATTTTTCCTTACTATTTATTTCATACACACTTTCATCTAAATGTTCGTATATCCATGATAATATTCCCTTTATGCTATTAACCCCGTTGTATTTATGTATTTCGTCTTTTTTTATCATAAATAAGGAGGGGTAACTATAAACATTCAACCTATCTATTATATCGCTATTCATTGCTGCATTTATTTTAGCTATTTGTACATTACTATCATACTTTAACAGGTCTGATATTTTTCCTAAATTTTCTAAGAGTAAATTGGATCTGTGACACCAATGGGTATACACAACCACTAAAGTAAACTTCTCTTCATCCTTTAAAATGTTTTCAAAATCGTTCATGTCTATCGACAACATTTCGCCTTTCTTCTCGCCATTATCAACCGTTGAATACACTTTAATAAGAAAATATAAAAGGAGCAGAAATTTTATGTATGTCATTATTCCCAGTTTACGTGTGTACGCCCGTTGCACAAAAGGAAAAAAATGTTTACCTATAAGTATACGTATGTATACAGACGTATGTGCTGCAAAAAAAAAAAAAAAAAAAAAAAAAAAAAAAAAAAATGAATACCTTCTATGGGCTAGGTGTGTAATTAACTTTTCACTTGACTGTGCACAGGTGTATATATACTAACACGAGTTTATACACATACGTATATATGTCTGAATATACCTGAGTACTTTTCCACGTACACCAACAAATGAAGCGCAAAGAAAGTTATATTTTTTGCGTTAAACTAGTTTTCGTTTCTTTTTTTTATAGTCCCTATGTGTGCTCCCAATTTACGAATTTTCACTTTACATTTTTTCGTTAGAAATGAAAAAAAAAAAAAAAAAATTATTTTAAAGTATAGACTGATGTAGCGTTTATATGTCCATTTCTGCAATGTTGCTTATTTATTATTTTTATTTTATTTTTAAGTAGAAATTATTGTGAAAAATAAAACAGTGTAGACAATTTTCAATATGAAATATGGGGAAAAAAAGGTAAAAATGACTTCAAGAAAAGAAACGATATTTTGTGTTACGTTATTGTCAGTACACCGTAACCAGTACAGCTATTGTTATGATTCCCCCACATTTTGTGTTTTCGTACGCATGCTAAATGTTTTGTGTTAGGCAAATTGGCAACGCTGTATATTATCACTTTGCAACACCCCATGAATACTCTAACAATTTTTTCCTTGAATTGGGGACATCAAAAGGACAGAAAAATTTGAGCGAAAGGCAGTTACGAGAAAATGCAAATCATGGGCGCAGGCGAAAAAGGTCGCAGTTCGATCGTAACGCAGAACGTCCTCCCGTTGGGGTGAATTTTATACGCAGTTTAAAATCCAAGGAGTTCTGCAAACTTTTCAGATATGTCTTTACTTTTTATATTTCCTAACAAATTTTAAAAACGTATACATATTCTTCAAAATAAAGCAATGTATTTTATCAACACACACACAAAAAGGAAAGAAAAGGAAAGAAAAGGAAAGAAAAGAAAAGAAAAAAAAAAAAAAAAAAAAGACTTTTTCGCCACTCTAATTATTTATACATAAATTTTTTAACTGCACTTGGAGTGTAAAAAAAAAAAATAAAATAAAAATATATACTTACATAACCGCATAGGTAGGAAGGAAAAACATTTCGCTTGTTTACATTTGGTAAAATTAAGCATTAAAAAAAGGGTTTTGTGCACATGATTATGTCCCCATGCAGGAAAATGTATGCATAACACGCAAGGGTTTAAGCAGCATATACATTTATGTACCGTACATATATGCGGACTACCTAAGCGCAGAAGTGCATACGTTTGTGTTGGGAGATTTATTTAATGACTGCAAAATGAGCGAAAGGAAAAAAGTGTTGTTTGTACAATGAGAAGCAATGATAAGAAACAGAGCTTTATATAATGCGGTTTATCACTTTAGCAGTATGGATATACATGATAATTTCCGCTTATAAATGTTTAAAAATTAAGAAAAGTTTGTACATCCCAAATGGGGAAAATGTATTATATGGAAGAACTTATTTTGTAATCAATTTAAAAAAAAGGAGAACGAGAGATGGGGAATTTTTCCCCCTTTTGTTTACTTCCCCTAAGAAGAAAATCGTATTAGAAAAACAGAGGACATATAACATACATGCGAACACACAAAACGAATCACATGAAGAGTATAGAATATTCCATAAAAAGAACTTCATTAAAAGCTATGAAGTGAAAAAGGAAGAAATAGATGATTACATAGAGAAAATAAAAAATAGCAGGAAAAGTGGTTATGAGCCACAAATTCCAAAAGACGCTTTTAGGACACCAGACGGATTAACAAATGTTATTTTAGATTACAAGTACAAAAATGATAACCTAAAAATACACAACTATTATTATTTTTTTTTGTACTTTTTAAAAAGAATATCAGAGAATGCTAGTAAAAAAGATGGAAAAAAGGAATCGGAGGAGAGACTGATAAGTGTTCAGGATTTGTTATTTCTAAAAAGGAAGGGTTTTTTTGAGGGTGATCTGTACACATGGAAAAACTGGGTTGTGCTTAACAAAGGGGAATGGAAAGACCACATCGGATATGATGAAAGAAGAGGAGATGAAAGCCAAGTGGATGGAGAAGAAAGTGGTGAATACGACATACGGACGTTGCGGCCGATGGTAGAACCCAAGATGAAGCGGATGCCAATTGAATACTGGGGGAGTTTCAGAGCAATAGATTTCAATGTAAATCATTACCCAATATATAAGAAGCTGTTTGATTTTTTCAACAAAGTGAGTGTAAGTGGTAACGAACCAAATCATAAATTTTATCCTTTTCTTTTTTACCCGAGATTTAGTGTAGGAAGGGATAGAGCAGGACTTGGTTATGGAGATGCCAACTTTTTTGGGAATTACTCAGATATTTACAAGAAAAGAAGAGAGAGAGAAGAACGACTTAAGATGAAACAAGATGAGATGAAAATAAATGGAGAGGATGAATATAATGAACAAGAGAAAAATATAGAAGGAAAAAGAGAAAATGTAGTGAACTCAAATATACATAGAGAGAATTTTATTGGTAAGTATGATTTTGGACCAAATGATATAAAGGTAGAAGAAGCAACTGATATAATTAAATATCCACAGAATGGTAGATTATACCAAAAATTTTATATAGGACCATTAAACATTACAGATGGTCATACATTTGGTTCACTTTTAAAATATGTATGTCAAACACAAATTTATGGATATGCAATAGTTGCAATAAAAATACATAATATGAATGAAGATACAAAAATTAACAATGTACAAGAAGATTTACTAGAAATTGCTTTAAATTTATCAGATGTTTGTATACATAGTAATGAAGTGAATATAGAAACAAATATACGTTTAATTTTTAGAGGTCCATTAATGTTAGTAGCTGGTATGATACCATTACCTTCTCACCTTAAAATTGTCAATAAAGAACAATATATATGTACATTGAAAGAAAATGGATATATAGATATATCTATAAAAATTGAATACGGAAAAGGACATTGGCTTACATATGAAAAAGGGTTATACAAAAGAGAACTTGGATCAGATAATGAATGTATGAAAAAAAGAGAAATATCACAAGTAATTGATAAAAATTATACTCCCATAACTGCAAGCTTTAGTTCATGCAGAATGGTACGCATTACTGTACATAAAATTGCTACAAAGTATTGGTGTGAAGATAGATGTGAATTTACAGATCCTAAACAGATGCTAGTCGTTGAAATATGGTCTGATTGTAGAATGTTACCAAAAAATGTACTTCTTTATGGCATTAAAAATATTAAAAAGATTTTGAGAAAATTTCGAGAAATGATTATTAATGATAATGATTTTCCATGTCTTGAAGAAGAAAAGGAAATAAAAAAATTATGGCCAGCAATTGATAGATACAAATTTCTACAAACAAAACAAAAAATGGAAGGGGGACCTCCTATTAACAATATTGATGGTGACCTAAATGAACAAATGAGTAAAAAAAATCAATTAGATCCATTCACAGAAACGCTTGTTAATCCACAAAATTTCCCAAAACATTCAAATATTATGCTACCTTTGCAAGATACCCCTCCTCCTTTTCTAGATACACTAGAATGGTTAAAGATGGAGATGAAAAAAGACAGAAATAGAAAAAAAAGAAAAGAAAAGAAAAATGTCAATTCCTCTTCCAATAGGCGGACTTTCGATTATGACGACTACTTAAACGACAGGCTCGGAGACATCCTCGAGGAAAAGTGAGCCTTACTCGATAGTTCTCGATCGTCATCCGGAACGTGTGCGTGGGTTTATGTATATATATATATATATATCCACTCTTATTTGAATTAAGCTTCCGTTCTGCTGATCGTTTCTTCCCCTTTTTTTTTTTTTTTTTTTTTTTTTTTTCCTCCCCCCACGTTGGTACTATCAGTATGGGATCATCCTACAAATGTGTCTTCGCTATCAAACGTGTCGTTGGGAAAATACACCCCCTCCTCCATGCTTATACGCCGCTCGGCACATCGCATAACCTGTTCATTTTAGCACCCTTTGTGATGATTTTTACATACCATATATTTTTTTTGCCTATACCATGGAAAACCTCCTTCGATAACCTTTTCATTAACGTTTGTATTAGAAGATACAATTTAAGGGCGGGGGGGGGAGTGAAATAAAAATGGGTACATAAAAAATTATCTGCAAAAAGGTGGATATAACTTCCCCGACATAAAAGCTGCATCCCACAGGTGATCATTTCCGCCATACGCAAAATGGAAGGTACACGTGTGAACATTTTAAAAAATTCGAAAATGTAAAGTCTGCACCTATCTGTGTTGTACTGTCCTCAATATTTGGCCTATTAAACTGATCAAATTTCTCGCTCAGAATGGGAAAAAAAAAAAAAAAAATTGCTCTCCTCACCGTCTGTCTTGCAAAAGTTTCTCCCATATATACTTAAAACATCCAATTTTCGGCATAATCAAATTAATGTGCTTCTCTCCATCCTTATAATCGCTCGTTATGACCCAATATGCGTCGTCGTAATCTATCCTTCCGCATAACTAAATGGGGATGAGGGGAGGGAAAAGGAAATCCGTGTTAAATCCGTGTTAAATCCGTGTTAAATCCGCGTTAAATCCGTGTTAAGTCCGCGTTAAATCCGTGTTAAATCCGCGTTAAATCCGTGTTAAATGCGTCGCGCAACTGCCGCACGACTCCCGCTCATTTTTGCACACTCTTTGTTGCGAACTCTGCAACATATTACTCCCCCTGGAGGGCCTCTTTTCTTTGTGAAATCATACCTTATCATCCAGCATCAGTGTCTTATCCCCGTTCCTCCGAATCTCCAACTTTATGTGGTCACTTCTAAAATGAAAGAGAATGTCTTCTTGGTTGGTTTCTGTCGATATATGGAAAAGGTGTATATAATCGGAAAATAGTTTCATTTCGAAGAAAAAAAAACTACTCCTCATAGCGGAGAGCAGTTAACGCGTTACATGTAATCACACGTCAGTAAATGCAATTTTTCGTAATTTAAAAATTTTTACCTTCAAAAACGGGTATGTTTAGTTCTATATAGTCTAGTGATTCCCTCCAATCGAAGCTGCGGAAAGGGAGAGTAGATGCGGGAAATGTCTACAGAGGTGTGCACACATGTACGCAGCTGCGCAGATGTGAATGCGTGTAAGCACACGCTGTTTAGTGACACCCTATGTGAAAACGTTAAAGAGGTAAATGAACTTCTCACCATCCATCATTCAACAGAGGACATTGCTCGAAAGGCATATGTAATAACCCCTTATACTGAAAACGTGAAAGAAAAGAAAAAAAAAAAAAAGAGAAAAAATATAGAGTTAAATAGGTAAACTCAAAGGTTTTGCCACCATTTACGTACCTTCAAAAGGGTTTTAGCGGTATCTTTAAAGGGGATTTCGGAATTATTTGTATCTTTCATTGAATTAATTTTTTTATATATATTTTTTATGTTTAGTTTTTCATCATTATTATTCACTTCATATGTTTCATCAAATTCGTCAAATGTCTTTTCTATTTTGTTCATGGTACTATATTCCTTTTTTACATGAGGATTGTCCAAGGCATTTATCTCGGTGTTATAAAATGCTTTCATAACACTCTTCTTCAAATTATCATCTGTATTTTTTATCACTTCATCTACCTTATACATATTCATTTTTTTTTGCTGCATTTCCATTAGCCTCACTTCTTCTTCTTCCTGCATCGCGCTACTATGCTGAGGGGAAAGGAAAATGCGCGTATCGTCTCGAACATGCATCTATTCATATGTGCGCCCGTGCGTTCGCGCGTGTGCATATATATATATATATATATATATATATATATATCCGTATGTACACTGGGGAATCTAAACATTCGCATCTATCTCACCTCTATTTCTTTGTACAACTTTAGAGACTCTTCACCCATCTTCCCCTCCTCTAAATCCTTCATGAGGTTCTACAAAAAGGGAAAATTGACGGAATGTAAATTCGCGTACGTGTTTGTAATTGTACACTTGCGCAGGTACATAAGCACATAGGCAGTTGTACTGCTCGCCTTACCTTCAGATCGGCTTCAAGATTATCATCCTCTTCCTTTTTGCTGGAGGAACATCTTATCTTATTTTTCCTTTTCAATAAAATTATGTCTTTTTTTACACATTTTAAGAAGAGGAAATTACTAGACATGTACTTATTTACATGTAACGGACTGCTTATCATTTCTCTGTTAGTATACCTTCTAGAATTACAACGAAACGTGTGAAGAGAGTTTGATGATTTCCATTGAAACGATAAGATGATACATAAAAGCGTATTTAATTTCATTAATAATTCTAGCATATTTTACTCCTATTTTGGTTTATCTCAATTATGAGAAATGATGTATAAGTGAAAAATTATGGACCTTCTGTAGGGTCATTTCATATGTTGACTTAATATTCATGACTGGAAAAAAAAAAAAAAAAAAAAAAAAAAATACTTGCGTGTTGCTTTCCCAACGAAATGCATAACTTTTTACTTTACACAACTTTTAGGGAAAATTTTCAAAATAAAAATAACATATGTACGTGCATGTAAACATTTATGCAGCCTCTTCAATTTTGTAAAACTATATAATTTTAGCAAAAATGGGCAGTCTTTAAGGGTTATTCGCCTGCTTCTGTTGCTGCATATAAAATTATTACGCTAGTTTGGTTTTTACAAAGAAAAGGAGGCACAATGCAAAAACGTGAATATTCTACTTTGCGTGGTTTATGTCATCCCTAGCCTAGCTGTATCGTGTCGCTCGTTCGTACAGTAGCTTACTTATTTTTTATTTTATTTTATTTTTTTTTTTCGTACTTTGATTTTTCTCTTTTTATCTTCTTTTCACTACCAGTGGAGGGAATTCCGCTTGCGCAGGAAAATATCACTTTCGCTTTGTCTCGACTTGTCATGCAATTTCTCCGCAAGGGCAATTTCCAACACGCTTCGTGGAAGGAATGCTTTGGCATTCATAAATGACACCTTCATTTTCTTGTCCGTACGCATGTGTAAGCTATGCCACAAGGTTCCCTGCAGATGTGGTTAATTTAAATTATAAAGAACAAACGAATTCCATATGCATAGTAGTCGTGGATGGAATTTTCATTGACGATCTTCATGCTTTACATAGGTGCTTAACAAATTTTCGTTCTTTCATCGACATGCAAATACGATCAAAGGGCAAGCACATGCATAGGCACATGGCAATCTTATATCACTGTTATGTGAGCGTTTACAGTCATGTATCCTTTTTTTTTAAATGAAGACTAGGTTTGCACCATAACGGGTGGGTTAGTAATATCCGCTTCTCAAGTAAAAGCCCCCCCTTCCTAAAGGGCATAAAAATTGTAAGAAGAAAGCCTTACCTCATCTTGTAATAGCTTCCTCCTCACCTTACCTTGGACAATTCAAATGAGTAACTTATTTTTCCCATTTCACTGAAAAAGAAAGGATATTTTTTTAACTTTACCAGCTGCACACAAATAGAAACTAAGAAGGATAAACCTTTTCCCCACTTCTTTTTTTATTTAATGTATGGAAAAAATATAAGTATAAAAATGGAAGAATCGTTTTGTATACCTGTAGCAGACGATATGCATTGCCACTTGAGGCAAGGAGATATGCTAAAATTTACAGTAGATGCTATAAAGAAGGGTGGATGTAATAGGGTATTAGTAATGCCTAACACGACTCCAATAATTAGTACATGTGAAGAAGCTAAAAATTATAGAAAAGAACTAATGAAATATGAAGATAGTGTAGACTTTTTAATGACATTATATTTAAATAAAAAAACAGACGAAAATGATATTTTAAAGAATTATAGGGAATGTAATTTTCAAGGAATAAAAATTTACCCTAGTAATGTAACAACAAATTCTGATGAAGGTATAACTCAGTTAGAGCCATATTACAAAATATTTGATACACTCGAAAAGTTAAATAAAAGTTTGCATATACATTGTGAAGAACCAAATATAAATCCCTTATATGGGGAAAAATATTATCTAAATCATATACACGAACTAGCTATAAAATTTCCACATTTAAAAATTGTTGTAGAACACATATCAACAGAAGATATGATTAATGTCATTAAACAATATCCGAACTTAGCAGGATCTATTACTCCTCATCATTTATATCTAACTATAGATGATGTCATTGATACAGAGAATTTTGATTATTCTGTAGATAATATTTCCATTGAAAAATATGTAAAAAATGTGTATAATTATTGTAAACCTTTAGCAAAAACGGTGGACGATAAAATTGCATTGCGTAAAATTATACAAGAAGATTTCCCAAGGATATTTTTAGGTTCTGATTCTGCTCCACATTTTAAAAATTTTAAAAATGAACCTCATTACAAACCTGGAATATTTACACAACCATATCTCTTGTCTTATCTAGCACATATATTTAATAAATTTGATTCGTTAGATAAAATAAAAAATTTTGCTTGTACAAATGCTTCTCAGTTTTTAAATTTAAAGGAGAAAAATACCACACACGGGGAACATTTTCTCTATATAGAAAAGAAAATATGTAAAATTCCAGATGAATACTTCGGCGTTGTTCCCTTCTTAGCAGGCGAAGAGCTAGCTTTTACAGTGTCCTACAAATAGATCACCCCAACGTTTATTCATTCTTCCTTGATAATTCATTTATAATTTCTTCCAATTTTTTAAACGTAACTATTTTTATTTTTGTATTTAAAAGGAAAAGGATATACATACTTGTCTTTTTTTTTTTATTTTTTTTTTCCTTTTTTTCCTTTTTTTCCTTTATTTCCTTTATTTCCTTTATTTCCTTTTTTTCCTTTTTTTCCTTTTTTTCCTTTTTTTCCTTTTTTTCCTTTTTTTTCTTTTTTTCCTTTTTTTCCTTTTTTTTTTTTTTTTTTTTTTTTTTTTTTCCTCCCCTCCCCCATTTGACGAAGTTTTGAAGGTGAAATGTAAAATTTGGCGCTTCAACATTGCGTAGTGCGAAAAAACGATTTACAGCAGGTACGAACAAAAACATTCACCATTTAGCTTAAAATTGTTGCCCTGTTAAAACGTTTGAAGTAGCAAAATAGTTTTCGTTTTTACGTAAGACATGATATATCGTTTCTAAAAGGGAAAATTTCTTCAAAACTGTTTTTTAATCGATTAAAAGGGAACCTCTTCTCTTCCTTACCTTTTAATTCATCACAATTCTTATGATACTATTTTTCTTTTCAAAATCATTCGTGTCGTTCTCCGGAAAATTTCTTTGTGGTGTCTCATGCATCACTCTTTTCCTCTTTGATTCATCGTCTCGTTTTTCTAATTCACCCTCCTTTTGGCTGTTCTCTTCTGCATCATTTTGTTCCTCTACGTCGTTCGTTTTTATACCCTCGCACATTTGGTCGTCGTGTTCGTTGCTACAATTTTGCTTAGCCGGATGTGGAGAAGCACAAGAGTCTTTTCTTACATATAAGTAAGTTTTCGGTTTATTGTCTTCTTCTATGGCGATATTTAAATCATCATAAGTTCCATTTTGATCTTGTGCAAAAAGTTTAACGAGTATAATTGATAATATGGAAAAACAAATCGTTATTGTACTTAGTATGAAAGTAATTTTTACAATCAATTTTTTATACATTTCAAATTCATACGAATTAGATGGATATCCAAAAGATGGCAACTCTTCTGTCATCTTTTTCTCATGTTTCAATAATGAATATTTTTTAAATTTTAGCAAGGTTACGAGGAAAAAGGGTCTAATAATTATTCCGTGTGCATGTCATTTTGCAACATCCCCCCCTTTTGCGCCGCGGTGCAATATATACACTCGTTTAAACATAAAACAAAGTTTCCAATACACTGTTTATTATGCAATTTTGTAATGCGATTGGTAATATAATAAACTGAAGAAATGAAACAAAAAAGGGGAAAATACTAGAACATGTAAAAAAGGTGTCTAATTGTGTCACCACTTCACGCTTAATACCGTAATTTTTTTTTTTTTTTTTTTTTTTTTTTCCAGCTATAGATTATAACATGACATTGTCATGTAAAAAGGAACATAAAAAGAAACGTAAAATGAAGCAAAAAAAAAATAAAAAAAAAAGCCACAACGATATATGTGGAAAATCTGGATATACAGTATTTGCCTTAAAAGAAAAAACATAATGGCACTTATTAAAAAAAATGTACACACGGGGAATACAAAATTGATATATTGTATAAAATAAATGGGAAATGTAAGAATCTTGTCTTAAATATGTCCAATTAAAATTGTACATATGTATCGAAAGTGCGGTATCATACGTGTGAACAAACAGAGTTGTAGAATTAAAAAAAAAAAAAAAAAAAAAGTCTCCGAATGGAAAATAGTTTTGACGTGATCAATGTAAAAGCACGTCTCCTTATCTCTCTCTACATCTCTATATCTCTTTTTTTTTTTTTTTTTTTTTTTTTTCTTCCTTTCTTTCTTCTTATTTTCCACTTTACGTTATATGTCGCATGGAGGGCCCAGTTTTGCAAAAAAAAAAAAAAAAATTATTCCCCTAACTTCATACTTTTATTTTAACATATGCTCCATTTCTACGCTAATAATTTGGGGAAAATATGCCTAAGAATTGATTACCTCGTATTTGTAAGATTGGCTTTTTCTGCGTGGCGAATTCGCAATATATATTTTTATGCATTTTTAAGATTGTAAATGTAAAATAACAAAAAAATTGTTAAAATTATAAAATTGGCGAATAATGCATGGAAAGGAAAAATGGACAAATGTGCCTCTTATGCGAATGTTTGTAATTTTCCATTTCCCGAACAGTTCCATTTTGAAAATTATTTGTACTAAAAATGGAAAGTATGTGAAGGGAAGAAACTTACAAAAATTAAAAAGGGTCACACATGTGCTTGCATGTGAGCCTATAAATGTATACATATACATTTGTACACAAATAAAAAAAAAAAAAATTGGAAAAAATAGGGGAATTTTCTTAACAAATTACTCTATCACACAGTTTTTATAATGCCGCTTTTAACTTTATAATTTATAATATTCTTCTTTTTTAATACATACAGCTAGTTACTACAGATATGCTTTAGCGATTTACCCAAAATATATGGGAGGCACTTGATTTTTTTTCTTAATTTCCACTTCTTGGAGCAAAGTTTCCTCACAACCATGTTCCATATATTTTAACTCATGATATATTTCATTCAGGTGAAAAATGTTTTGTTCAAGTTCTACACGATGACTATCATTCATTACGTTAAAAGATAAACTATTCAAGTTGTCTATAACTTTATTCAGTTTGTTATTAATGTTATTTAATGCAGTTGGTATATTAGTTT
>FLRD01000120.1:0-105000 GCA_900088485.1 Plasmodium ovale wallikeri | reverse complement strand
ATGTAAAGAAATGTTTTTACAAATTCAAAAAGCTTATGAGATATTAAGAGATCCTGAGAAAAGGAAAAATTATGATGAGTTTGGTTTGGAAGATGAATTTACTGAATTCCAAACGTACCTTGATCCTAAATTATTCCATTCTAGAATTAAAGTTGAAGATATATTAAATTATGAAAAGAAGTATAAAAATAGTGAAGATGAAAAAGAAGATCTCATTCAATTTTTTGATAAGTTTAATGGTAACCTAAAACACATTCTAGAGTATATTCCATTTAGTGAAGAGACTGATTTAAAGAGATATGTGGATATTTATGAAAATTTGTTTAGATCAAAAAAATTAGTAAAAACAACTGATTACAACACTTCATTAAAAAATATAAACAAAATAATAAAACAGTATAATAACATACTTAAAAAAGACAACAAAATAGGGAAAAAGAGAAAAATTGAACAACCTATTGATGATTTGGTTTTAGCTATTAGAAATAATGAAGCCAAGAGGAAATTAAAAATAAATTCGCTTTTATCAAATATTGAAAAGGAGTACTGTAAAAAAAATTCCAAAAAAAGAAAAATAAAACCTCCAACAGAAGAAGAGTTAAAAGAAATAAGCAAGAGACTAGAAGAAAATAAAAGAAGAAGTTTGGAAATGAAAAAAATAGCCAATCGCGCATAATTTTATTTTTATTTTATTTTATTTATTTATTTTATTTTATTTATTTATTTATTTATTTATTTTATTTATTTATTTATTTTATTTATTTATTTATTTATTTATTTATTTATTTTATTTATTTATTTTATTTTATTTATTTATTTTATTTTATTTATTTATTTTATTTTATTTTATTTATTTTTTTTTTTTTTTTTTTGTGAAAGCTTTGTTATACTTATCAGCTATTTTCGAGACTTATTCCTAGAGTGTAGAGGGTATATGAAGCCTCGCGTCTGTATCAATCTGCATATATTCACGTGTACAGTCGTGTACAAAGAGTGTACAAATCACGGGTTCATCACGAGAGCATAAACACATGCATGCATAAACACATGCATGAATAAACACATGCATGAATAAACACATGCATGCATACCTACTTGTATCCCATCTTGCATCCCATCTTACTTGCATTCCATCTTGCATCCTATCTTATTTGCATCCCATCTTATTTGCATCCCATCTTACTTGCATCCCATCTTACTTGCATCCCATCTTACTTGCATACCTACTTGCGTGCATACCTTCCTGCGTACGCACCTGCATACGCGTATTCGACCTTAAGTGCACACGTGCAGGCGCATACCGCATTGGGCCATTTATTTTCCACTTTTTTTTGTGAAGTTGTTATTTTGAAGTATGATGATCAAATGAATAGTAAACAACTTTAAAATGAAAACAGATAAAAAAAAAGGATGAAAAGGACACAAATACATAAGGGAAAAAAAAAAAAAAAAAAAAAAAAAAAAAAAAAAAAAAAAAATAGCAGTTAATAAAAACATTAAAGAATAAGCAAGCGTAAAAAATAAAATATCCATTGTCTTTTTTAACTATTAGGATATATTTAAACTTTTCTTTTTTTTTTTTTGTAAATATCGTGAAATTTTATTTGCATTAACAGAGGTAATTGCGATATGGAAATTCAAACGGACGTTGATAGACCATAGAAAGTAACTTAGAAATAGGGAAATGAGAATACGTTACTGTATTGTCACGAATCGATACTCTTACAGATGGCTTCAATTGCATTTCACGAATATCTTATCCTATATTTTTCAATGTAGAAACGTTAGTTTAATGCCCATAAGATTGTCTCTTTTTGCGCGTTACCATTGTGTGTATATATGTACACATACATATATATACATCTCTCTTAAGGTGAGCAAAAAAAAAAAAAAAAAAAAAAAAGGAATGAAAAAAACGCAGAATATTGCCAAGTCCTACTGAAGATTTGTGCAAAGGATAATAGCAAAACTTGAGGCAAAACATCTGCCCGGGCCGAACACCCCCCCTTGCTGCTATTTTTTTTTTTTTTTTTTTTTGTCGCCTACTGGCACTGAAATAAAATGAAAAAATGAATGAAACTGATGAAACTGATGAAAATTGTAAAATCTGCGAAAACTGCAAAACTGGTAATCGCGACAATCGCAACAATGGGGATAACAGTGCAGGAATTGCAAAGAACTGCAGTAGCAGGATAAAGGGAAGACTCCCTTGTGCGAATGGAACGAAGAAAGATATACCATTTTATGTAAATTATGAAATCCTTCTAAAAAAATATAAACAGGAAAAAAATTATGTTGATTTAAACCTGGAAATTAATTATAATTTAGAGGAAATTATGGAAAATAAAGACAACATTAAAAAGTGTCTTCTTTCAGACAATGTAGCAAACACAGATAACCCTTATACAAGCAAAAATAATGAGTATCAAATGAAAAACGAAAAATACTACCATGACGATAGGTATTATGCGGACTTGAGGAATGAACGTGAAGACTGCGGGATTACGTCTGATGTGGGCGGATCTGGTGAATGTATAGCTGGTGCAGAAGATAGTGACATGCGCAAACAACATGAAAACAAAATAGAGGGGAGAGAAAACACGTACTATGGTGATGAATACAGCGACCAAGGGTATTCATCAGATTCGTATCATAGCTACTGCTCAGATGTATCTGAAAACTCCTCGAAAAATGAAAAGACAAAGTGCATGAATTTTTCTCAAAGAATTACGTATGATAACAATCTGTTGAATAACTTTGGCTCACTTGAAAGGGAAATAGACTATAGTGAAGGTATTAATAAGAATAAAAAACAGGGTGATAAAAATTACATAAAATATAAATTAAATACAGAACAAGGGAGAAAATCAAATCGACAAAATTCACCATTTTATAACAGTGAACATAAAAATGCACCTCATTCGTTATACAGTACAAAAAAGAAAAAGCAGTCTAACTTTTTTACTGACAAGTGTTATGCTGGAGTAAGAGAGATTCCTTCACACGTTGTTAACATGTGTTAGAGGCTAAAACACGTGAATCTAGTATAATCCTTTGCAACATCATCTGCTGCAACGTTAGTGCCAATAACAGCTAGTCTAAGAGAAATTCTACTCAGAACTTCTTCACAATGTAGAAGACATGGGAACATTCTTCTCCAACCCTTCTTTTTTTGTAGGCAGATAAATGCCGAAGTGCACACGTCCATCCCTTTACAACAAGTAACACGCAAGTAAACGTGAATTTTGACAGAAATAATAGCAGCATAAAATCTAGAAAGATAGAAGAGGAAATACTAAATAAATATGAAAAGATAATAAAAATTATGAAGTACTTACGAAGAATAAAAACGAAATACCCCGAAATAGAAACCATTGTTTCTATTTTGTCTAGTCATGTTAAAAATGTAACATTCAACTGTGAAAAAATGTTTGATTCAAGATACGAATTAAATGGTTTCCTAAAAAAAATATACATTTATCAAATTTTTTTACTAAAAAGTATGTATGCATAATGCAACTGATTGAGTGTGAAAGTATCTCCGAGCATAAACACGTACATACTTACGCACTTACATGTGGATATATATATATATACATATATATATGTACATATATACACATATTTGCATGCAATTTAAGCAACGTGTGAAGATGTAGCTGCTGAAATCACAGTTGCAAAAAGTCATTCCTGTGAAAGGCACAAAATTGTGAAGAGTGTACTTTAATTTACTTATTTTATTTAGCTATTATTCGTTTTTTCGGCGTGTACAAATAATATCATAGTTTGTTGGAATACATCTGTATTTATGTATCCCCTCTCCCTTTTCGATTTTTCACACATTGATTAGATTAAAAAAAAACGACAGCTGTTTTTTTTTTTTTTTTTTTTTTTTTTTTTGAAGTGTGAACGATATAAGGAGGCAAACAGTATTCTCAGTTTTACTAGGCATAGAAAAATATAGTTACAATTTTTGCCACAGGGTGAATAAATATTTGTAGTGCTAGAAAACACGAATTTTTGGTTCATAATGTCACGACAAAATTTTTGCAAATTTTGTAATAACTAGAAAATTTGCTCACTATTTTTAGGCACTTGACGGTAGGATACATTTATATGCATCTTTTTCTTTGTAGAAGTTGTTTTTAAAAACCCAGGGATTGAAAAGGATGACCATTCTAATCCGTGTAATGACAAGAATCTTCCGTTACACCAAAAGCAATTCTTTTCGACTGAGCGACATTATTTAAGGTTACCTACACCAAATCGTTTTCGCTAAACATAAAAGTTTTGTACATGTGTGCACACACATAGGAAATGATAAACATTTGCTATCACTGCGTGTTTTCCTTTTTTTTTTTTTTTTTTTTTGTGAACACCGCGAAAAAAAAAAAAAAGGAAACAAAGCAGAATAGTGTAAACTCAAAAAAATAAGACACTTTATAATGCACAAATGTTGAGAAAGAAGTGTAAAATATATCCTACTTTAATGTAAATCCTTTTTAGAGACCATTCGGAACTCCCTGATGATACCAGAAGAGATTCCCGATACATGCTTCACCAGTTAAGTAAAAATAGACCCTTCCACATACGAACTGATGGATTATACGAACATGTAATGAAGAAGAATCCTGATGCATTGAATGCAAACGGAGAAAGATATAACAGAGGAAAATACGAAAAAGTTTATAACAATTTAGGCAATATACGACGAGGAACAGACAAAAGGAATGAAACAAAAATGAACAGCACCGGATATACAGAATATGCAGAAGGCAATATTCATAATTGCGAAAAAGAAAAAAATAAGCTTAAATATCATGACAATAAGGCGGGTAAACAAAACACACAAAATGATTTTCCAAATAGCAAAAATGAATGTGCAAATAGAGATATAAACATATGCAACAACTACGATGATGATAATATGTATAAATCTTCCTCTTATTACATTGATATGAAAGATAAATATGAAGAAGCCTTAAAAAATAACATATACACAATTGACAAGAATGATGGAAGAGACAGAAATAAACAAAGTAAAAAAAAGAACGAAAATATTTTTTATGCGAACAAGGCAATAAATAAAATAACTGATTATCACAAAAATAGCATGTTTGCTAAAGCAAAAGAAGATGACATACTACCTAAAAAAGAAGCATTAACTGGAAATAATGATATAACATATAAATACAATAATAAGAAAAACGAATTGATTGATACATATTTAAGGGTGCATGAATCAAAAAAAGGAGATTTAAAAAATATTGCTAATTATGACACTTGGGATAATAGAAAAAAGTTCATGCACAAAAGAATATGTACTCCTAGTGATGCTCTTAACATTGATTACTTAAACATCTTAGACTTGAAAAATAAAAATAATACCCCAAATTTGTTTTTAGAGGATGAATCCAGTCTAAATGCACTTAACCTGGAGGGTGCTCACATTCCCCAGAAAAACAGTATTTCGAAAAATGAAAAATGCACAAATGAATGTATTGATATGACTAAAATAGACAAAAAGACGTATGTGCTATACCATGATGTGAATCGGGAATCCAATTCCATATCCAACAGGGACTCCGTCATACATGCCCTAAAGCACTCCCTTCTGAACAGTAAAAAAGCTGCATTAAAAATGCAAAAATGTTGTTCGAACGACAGAAAAGGGGAACTGCCACTACCGTTGCCGCTTTCACCGTTGCCGCTTTCACTGTTGCCGCTTTCACTGTTGCCGCTTTCACTGTTGCCGCTTTCACTGTTGCCGCTTTCACTGTTGCCGCTTTCACCGTTGCTGCTTTCACCTTTGCCACCGCCGGCATTTACCGAATTTTATGTTTCCCCCTTTATGCATTTTTTAATAGAACCCCAAAATGTTACAGCTCTGCAAAATTTTCTATTTAAAATAGACGTTGAGATGGTAGAGTACAAAAATTTCGTTTTGTTGATAACGAGGAACGTAAAAAAGTTGCACCTAGAAGCTTTGTACGGATTAAACGACTTTTCCGTATTTGAGAAGGTAGCCAAAGTAGTTATTTTCCATACTGCCAAAAGGGACACAATTCTTAAAACATGCCATTTTTATTTTCCTGCGTTTGCACATGTCTTAGGTATACGGGAAAAAGGTAGCTCCCCGGTTTTTGGTTTCCAGAAAGGTAAAAATTTTTTACAAGTACGATACATTTTATCAAAGATTTAAGGAACTTACAAACGTACGAGATTTTAGCGGAATCACCGATGCAGTGGAGTTAATTTAACAGCAGTTAAATGTGAGGGAAAATGTGAACTGTCATATGTACATGAGAATTAGATAAAAGAAGAAGTAGCATAAATCTTATTTACTTGTGAAAGGCTATGTTCAATTTATTATACCTATAAGGAGTGTATTCCTTACACAAGTTAGAAGGTATGAACCATTGGAGAAAAAGGGAGAAAGGAAAATAAATAAATATGTGCATACACCTACACACACACACACACACACATATATACACACACTTAACGCGGACTTGTGAACGCATGAAATTGTGAAACGGTGACTGTGGAAGTACGTGTTGTTACCCCAATTTAAAAGAAAGGAAAAAGAAAAAAAGCACGTTTTAAATAATTTCTTTTTCCCCTCTTTCCCTTTTGGTTTATAGTTCCTCTTCCATGCTTTAAATGGGGAGAAGAAACATATACGCCCATACGCAACATCTATACGTTTGCGCAAATGGCTAAACAACATATAATTTAAGGCAGTTGCGTGGGGTAAGCTTATATCCGTTGGAAAGCCAAATGGTGCATAAATACAGCCGTAAAAAAAACAAGCAAAAGAAAAAACAAACTCCCACTTCTTTATAGTTTACTGAACAAGCGAATTCCTTTCATTACCAAAAACGTGAATATTACACATATACATGCATATATATGAAAATACGTATATACATATTTATGACGGAAAATTGTTCCATTCTTTTTAAAGACATTCTTTTAACCTTTTCGCTAATTTTTTTTTTTTTTTTTTTTTTTGCTCTGCTTAATTTGTTTTTATAAATTTTTTTTTTTTTAATTTTGTACATTTTAGCTATTTAACACCAAAAAATTATTACTTGTGCAGGAAAAAAAAAAAAAATAATAAACAAAAATGAAGAAAAACTATTTTGAATATTATCCTATTTACAAATAAATAATCGAATATTACACTTTTTAAGCCTTTTTAAAATGAACCAAAAAAAAAAAAAAAAACAACTGTGAAAAAAAAAAAAAAAAAAAAAGCGCAAAAAGATGAAAGTAATTTTTGCGAATTTTTTTTTTAATGCTTCACTCTTTTCCAACCTTATTGGATCATATAACGAAAAAAAAAAAATATATATATTTGAACAGTGTATAAGTTCACACACAAAGTACTTCTATAAATCCTTTTTTTTTTTTTTTTTTTTTTTGCCACATGCAAGATGGTTTATTTCTCCATCCGCGGCATGTTTGTAGATATATGTTAGTGTATGTGTATAACATATATTGAAATATTGAAAATAATCATTACACAAGAATTGCACGAGAGTGATAAGGAAAGAATTAAATTGTCATAATAAAAACTTCATAATTATAAATGTTCATTGAACCTTTTTTTTATGCTTTACCTGATTTAATCTACATTTGTTTTGCTTTTGAAAGGTATATTTTCCTTCATATTATAATATTTTTTTCCTTTTGAAAATTTTTTGCAAACTACGTTAATCTTAAAATTTATTTTATTTATTATTTATTTATTTTTTTTTTTTTTTTTGGTAACCGCGTTATCAGATCCCTCATACTCTTATTTTATCATTTATTTCGTACAGTTAAAAAAATATAAATTAATAATTTTTTTTATGAAAAATAAAATTAACTCGAATTATTTATTCTTTAAAAATATGGATGACTTTAGCTACTAAGCTGGAAAAAAAAAAATTTATGTATACACATGTATATACGAATTTGTAATTAAAATGGCTAGTAGACAAAAAGAAAAGGTAAAAAGTGAAGCTATAAAAACGTCAAAATTAGGTGAAAAAATTGCATGTTCCATAGAAGGAACTCATAAGGACAAAATAAGATTAGTTTCTTGTGAAGAAGGAAACGTTGACGATAAGAACGGGAAAAGTGTAAACAAAACTGTAAATAATTCAGAAAAAGACGTACTGCTTAGTTTAAAAAATAGGGAAATTTCTTCAAAGGACAGAGTTTTAAATGATACCGTTGAGGAAGATTTTTTCAACAATAACACAAAACATAGTTTAAAGACAAAATTTAAAAATTTCTCACTGAACGAAAATCTTGTAGAGTATAAGAATAAATGCATTGATAAATCGAATGAAAAAATATTGGCAAATAGTACTATAAAAGAAAAATTCCTTAGGAAATACAACATTTTGCCTAATAATAAAAGCTTATGCAATATACCAGAAAAGGTAAGCATCAATAATTCGGAGATGGAAGATAAAGCTTTAGGTGAAAGAAGAAACCACAACGATTTTCCTTGCAGTGATCAAAATCTCATATCGCCTGTAGTTGTACAGAGAAATAGTAGTTATAAAGTAAGTACAGAAAAAGCCCATCGAAATAGTAAGGAGGGCATAAAGCTATGTCATTCGAAGTACTTTAAAGAGCTTAATAAAAAAAAATATAAAGGAATTGCCCGGTTAGAATCTACTTCCACCAATGCAGATAACTACAAGGAACCGTTACAACAAAGTGAAAATTTCCATTACGCACTGAATAAAAGTATGCATGCTACCAATGCAGTTGAAACTAAGTATACCGATAGGAAGAAAAATGCGGATTGTGGCTCTATGCATACCGATTCCCATATGAGTAATAACCGGAGGACGATGGAAAAGGAAGAAAAAGTAGCTAACAGTAGCTCATACGCTGAAAGTATCATAAGATGTAATGATGAACAGTTAAAAAGGTCCATACATAAAAGTGAGTGGAAAAATAAAATTTCAAAAATGGACAAGTCTTCTCATAAATACCATGAAAAAGAATGTTTCAAATACCACAGAAATTATTACAGCATTAATAGTGATAATATCAAAAATATTATTAACAATAACGTGCGTAATGATAGGAAACATGGTAACGGGGGTATAAGTAACGAATGCGCGAATGTTGAAAGGAAGGACAGTATTATTACACAAGATGGCTCAAGCAAGAATAGTGGCATGTGCAATGACGCGAATGGTGACACGCTCAGTTATGCAAATGATGACACGCGCAGCGACCCAAATGGAGATATGAGCAGCTATCAGAGCAGCAGCCGAGACACGTATAACGACATAACTTCCTGCGCCCGGGGGGGAACAACTGGCGGTGTAAGTAGCGACATAAGTAACGATATAAACAGTGGCATAAGTACCGACATAAATAATGACACCAGTGGTGATGGATATGGCGATTTAAATGGACGGAGTGGTAACAGCGTAAAGGGAGAGGCTTCCATAAAGCAAAGCAGCAGAGGTGATGTTAGTGACACCGTGGAAAAAAAAGAAAATTTTAGTGATGGGGGCTGGATTGAAATCGAACAGCCGTTTAATTTCTGGGATGCTCTAAAAAATAACTTTAAAAACGTCTTTTTAATAAATTCAGAGGAGACTGACTTGAACAATGAAGAAAAGGTGGAAATGGACCAACACGGGAATAATGAAGAGCAAAATATAAACTGCAGTGACGAAAAAAGCAAGGGCGATGACGAAAAAAGCAAGTGCGATGACGAAAAAAGCAAGTGCGATGACGAAAAAAGCAAGTGCGATGACGAAAAAAGCAAGTGCGATGACGAAAAAAGCAAGTGTAATGACGAAAAAAGCATGTGTAATGACGAAAAAAGCAAGTGTAATGACGAAAAAAGCATGTGTAATGACGAAAAAAGCAAGTGTAATGACGAACAAAGCAAGCAAGGCATGGAGAAGCTCGGGGAACGTCACGCAGGAGTTACGAAAGCGGGAGATACGAAGGACAGGGGCTCAAGGGGTTTTCCATTATCGCGCGACATTTATGTAAAATGCTTGAACTTCCTGAGTGCCGAAAAAATTTTAGAGTGCGAGTTACTTAACAAATTAACTAGTGACGTTATAAACAATCGAGTGAATGTATTTACCTACATTAAAAAATTGTACTTAGATGAAAAATGGTCTAATTTGCCAATATACAAAAGACAGTATTATTTGCACCAAATGAAGCATCTTAAACATATTAACACGTCAGAAAAAATATATTCAGGAAATGGAATGTATATACACGAAGTAGCAGCAATAATATTTCAAAATGTATCTAATTTGAAAACGTTAGAGTTATTATCACCTGAATATGTTATGAATGATAATACACCTAGACATGAGCCTTTTGCATTGTGTCCATCTGTTTTTAAAAAACTAGAAAAATTAACAATTATAGGATGTCAAACGTTAGAATGGTTACATATTTTTCGTAATTGTTCATTTCCATTATTAAAAAAATTTGAGGTTTGTTATTATCCATTACATCATGATCATTGGGTTTGGAAATTTATATTCGATTTTACTGTTTTAGGATTACAAGGATTGTATAAGATGTTATATACAATGGAAAATCTGTTAAAACTCACCATAGGATTTGATGTCCTTTTTGATAACGTTGAAGGGTATATATATAACCCTATAGAAAGTCACAGAAATACTTTAGATGAATTTAACCTTATTAATCATAACCAGAGATTTTCGAATAGTATATCTGTACCCCCAGCTAATGGATATCCATCAAGAAAATACAAAAGTTATAGGGGGAGATTATGCGAAGAAGATTTTAGCGATATTTTTACCATAGCTTATTACATTATTGAGAAGCGTAAAAAGTTGATGAGAATTATGATCAAATATAGAGATTCCTACGATCCTTATGATGATGATATTGACAATGATGAAATGCTCAATGAGTTTATATCCGAAGCGACAAATACTGCATCTACCTACTATAATTATGTCCTCAATTGGTTCAGATCATCCGATGAAACTGCTACTAGGGCGGAGTAGATAAAAGCAGAATCTCGGTTATTAACACAAGATGGGGGAGGGGGATGAGGGGAAGCTATCCCATGCTAGGATATCTTAGAGGAGGTGTGACCACGGGAATTTGTCAGGAACAAATCGAGAATATATTTTTTCCAGAAATGGCATGTGTATGCGTCTTCCACCTTTGCGTATACGTATTAAGTATACGTATACGTATACGTTTTCCTGATCATATGCGTTAATAAAGCAGGGTATTATTTATGGGATGCTCCCATAACTTGATAATTTTACGACCACCCGTTAGAAGAATGTCATGAAATTTGCTATTTAGATTGCATTAGAAAGAGACATATATTTGCAAAAAAAAAAAAAAAATGAATAGCACGAAAGAGGGAGGTTTTTAAAAGAAAACGCTCTCATACGGGGGCGAACAGTGCAACTGTGATATTTCTAATGAAGGAGTTAATATATACCGAGCTAAACGTATCTCCTATGAGCATTATAGAAGCGGGATTAATATAAGACGTATGAAAATATTATGGAAACGTTTTTCTCTTTTTGTAAAGAGGGATATACTGGACCATATCGGACAAATGGACATTGCAAATGATGAAATGTGTGCTCATATGGAAAATGAATTTTTTTGAGTCATTTTAGTTCGAGAACATTCCCGATGACTTGCACATGAAAAAAGCAAAACAAAAAAAAAAAAAGTAATGGAGGGGGGGATGGATAATTATACAAGAAATTTTGGGAAAAAAAAAAAAAAAAATGGAATATATATCTATATAAAGCAAAAGGTGAAGATAGTAATGTGTGCGATGGGTATAGGGAATAACATCTCAGACTGAATAGTAGGTGACACGTAAAAATGTATTGAAATACTCCATGTTAAGATAAAATGTTACACATCATTTTAAAGAAACGCGCTAATATGGAGGTTTACACGCATTGCGTTTTACATATACAGTCATAGTTGCTTAGTTTTTTCTCTTCCATAATTAGCGCATCTGTATAACGTTAAAAGGAGAATGAATAATACCCATAAGCACATTCCTAATAAAAAGGACGAAGAATAAACCACTTGCTAAGTACCATCTTGAAAAGTGCCTTTTAAATAATGGTTGTGCATATCGTACTAAACAAGCGGTGCATATGAAGCTTCATTACAGGAGCTACTCTACCAAATAGGTTGAAACTGGTTACATGAAAACAGGCTCTCCCTGAACTTTTCTTTTTTTTTTTTTTTTTTTGTAGTACAATTTTTACTGTGATGATCATATGCTTGTTTCTGTCCTACGAGGGAGTTCCTTTTTTTTTTTTTTTTTTTTTTTTTTTTTGTATTAAAGGTGCGCAACTGCTTCTTATTCGTGGAAATGTTTACTTTATGTGTTTTCCCGTTTGGTTGTATGCCCCTTGGACTTTTCGTTCCGTTCTTGTATTTGTTCATTTTTCCGTTTAATGCATATTTCGAGTCCATGCTTTTAATTCCAAGCAGCTTTGTGGCACCCGCAATTTGTTATACTTCTCACTAAGGGCAATTTGGTGTATTTCCAAATTGCGCTCATCGTGAACACGTATATACACACATACGTTCATATACAAATACGTACATTTACAAACACGCCATATGCAGATATCTCTATTTCATCCCAATTTCCGAATTTTTAAAGATGGCTCATTTTTTCCCCTTTTCATATAATGTTAACTATTAAATTTACATATAATAAGTTATTAATAAAAGTTGTTATTTTAAAAACACCCATATTATTTATTAATTTATTTTTAACTTGAGTGTACATTTTTGTTGTGCTCTCAGGTAAGAAGACCCCCCTCCTCCAATCCCGACTCTCTCTACCGGTATTCGACAGTTTAAGGGTTACCAGCTATTTTGCAACAGGGCTGTTTTGCATTTCCTCCTTCTCTGAATGTGCTTTCATTCGCGTTAGACATTTTGCAGAAAACTTAATTTTTCCTTTATACGGTGAAAAGGATAGCATATACATATATATATATATATATATATATATGGCAAAAAGGGAAAAGGAGTTTTTCTCGTAAGCACATAAATGGTGACGCAAATGATTGCATAAATGATCGCTATTGCTGCGCAGCATGTACAAATGAACTTGAGTGAGGGGAAGAAAAAAAAAAAAAAAAAAAAGGCAAAAATGAAGTGATAAAAACTATACGATAATGCGTGAATTCATCAAATACTTTTAATTACGTAAAATGTACATGTACATACGTGGCATATCTATGTGTACATGATAACGTTTTAAAAAAAAAGCGGAAAGGGAAATTGTGGTAAATTCTAGTTCCCCCGTTACTGCAATTGTTATAATGTTTCACAGGAAAAAAAAAAAAAAAAAAAAAAAAAAAATGGAATGCTTAGAGGTATATACAGAGATGCTCTTATAGCCACACGTATAATTGCGCAGCACTGATGGGTTAAACGAATTACTATGCAAATGCGCACTTGCGCATTGTTCCAAAATGTTCAAACGAAATGGAAAATTGTGTAACTAAGTAATTCCCCAGTGGTTACTCTAAATTACTGTCGGAATTTTTCCCAGCTCGAAAGGACCACTAACATGTTTGTACGAATCTTCAGTGGTTATAGATTTCCTGAATTTTATTTTTTCCACATGAAGCAAAGGGTAGTATATATTCAAATCGAAATCTTGAATGTTTATTTTTTCGTTCATGTTTATATTTTTTAAAACGGTAAATTCCTTGTATAAATTTTTACTAAAAAGTTTATTATATAACTCATTATTAACATCAAATCTTTCACCACATTTACATTCTTCTACTGCTTTTAAATAAAATATAGCATTGTTAAAAGATGAAGAACATGGAAAGTTGTATATAGTTGATCTATTTTCATTGTAACTATTTAAATTATTATTACTTATTAATTCTAGTGATTTCATAAATTCATTATTAAAAAAAAGAATTTTTTTTTTGACATTTTGTACATAATTTTTTTCAAACATAATTTCATTATTATTCGTAAAAGGAACTTCAACTTCACTTAATTTTGAACTATCTTCATTTAGTATGTTTTTACCTTCTATTTCTTTTGTACTATTTTTTGTTATATCATTTTCTTTTTCCCCTACATAATTAGATCTATTCATAAAATTAAAATGTTCACTCGTAACATTAGCTGTAATAATTTGATTGTTAAAATCACTATTGTTGTAATTTACATTTGGTCCTTGTTCTGTTTTATTTTTATTAATATAAAATTGGTCTCCACCTGGAAGAGTATTAAGCTCATTGATAACATTCGAGTTGCTCACAGAGAATTGATGGGAACTGCTGCCGTTGTTAGGGTTATTATTACCACAAGAGGGAGCATTGTTACTTAGTAGAAAATTTGAATAATTTGGTAAAACACCTGCATTGTTCATATTAAACGATAAATTGTTATGACTGTTCATAACGTTCTGCGCGCTAAAAGGTGCGCAGTTCTGATTTGCTGCAACTGAGTTTGCTACACTGTTCTGTAGGTACGCAGTCTGCAGGCTGTTTCCGTCGCTGATCCCGGCTCCGATACCGCCACCGATACCGCCTCCTATACCGCCTCCTATACCGCCTCCTATACCGCCCCCGTTGCAGTTAAAATTCCCTAGATACATTGGGGTCCCTGCTGTGGGCAAATTTCCCTGCGCCCCTGGGGCTATATTGCTATTGTACGCATTAAACATGGGATTACCCTGCTCCTGCATCATGTTGCTCATCCCGCTGGCACCACCCATACTATGCACATTTCTCCCCATTGCATCATTTCCAACGCAAGAGTTGTACATATAGGAAGATGCGTTTTTCGCCTCGCTGCTGTAATTGGTATAACTACTATTCTGTCCACCCCAATTGCTCATATTCCCACTTACATCATAATTTACATTTTGATGCGTAGATGGCAAAGAGGGATTAACATTTTTTATACTTGAGAAAAGGGGTTTTCCCTCCCTGAGCCTGTTGCCAAATATTGATTTATCTCTGCTAACAAAGTCGTTAAATCTGATGGTTTCCACTTCGCTTGTCCTTCCAGTGGTTCCACCCATGTTATTTCCCGTAAATACCCCAGTTAATGTTCCCCTTTTCATTTCGTTCCTAATATTATTACCAAAAAGGGGTGTGTTTTTCATTTTATTTCCAAAAATGGAAACATTCTGTTTAACTTTTGTAAACAAGGCTTCTTGATGACAGTTAGGAGTTTCTTCTTTACCATAAAAATTAAAACTATTTTTATTTTGAGAATTATTTATACAAGAAATATTATTTGTTGTATTTCCGAACACATTATTGCTATAGCTCGTTTGTATCAAATTACGATTCAACGAATCGTCTCCTCCCCCATACACGTTATTCATGTTACAGTATTCATTGCTATTGTTGTTGCTACTACTATTTTGAAACATGTTCATATTGCTATCTATGCTATTAATATTATTCTTATATGAATGTATTTGATTTATACCTCCATTAAATCCATCGTTATTATTGAACATTTTTAAAAATACTCCTTAATTTTTTTAACAAAAATAATAATCATAAGCAAAGTGGGATTTTTACCAGACGTGTTTCTCCCTTGTGTTTCCTGCTCCGAAGGAAGATTTTTCTTTGTAATACAAAAATGGGGAATAATGACCAAAAGCAGGGAATAAAAATGGGTTAAAACTGGTGGGGGAGGGGGGGGGGAAGAAAATCAACTTCTGTTCAGTATATTTTACCTATATGCATATATCAAAATGGGGAAGGGGAGAGGGGGGAGGAAAATGGCATGTTTTCATTTAAATTCCTCGGATTCTCTGGTTGGAAAAATTGTAACAACGTTTGCGAGAATTTGCCAAAAAAAATTCCACTGCACTGCTTCGGCGAATTTTATGTATGTGCTTTCCGCTCTCCCCGCCTTTTGCGCCCCTTTTGCCCTCCTTTTTAGAATTCGCTACAAAAGCTACAGGGCACTAAAAAAATAATGGCTACTTTTTTCTACAGCGAAAAATATCACAACTCCTGTTAACGTAGTTTTTACGTATTTTACTTTCCCTTTTCATGAAAATATATATGTCTCCTTTTTGCTGCGCGCCTTATCGTACTATATTTACACTCCTATTTGTAAACATGCATGTTAAAAGGCATTTAAAATTTTTTTTTTTTTTTTTTTTTTTTTGCGTTACACTTATGGTACAAGTACTTATTTCACTTTTGCAACAATTTCTCGAACATCTCTTCACTGTTTTGTACATGCCTCTACGCGCTTGACACGTGCTCGTTCACACGCCTGTTATGCGCTCGCTTAATTTTTTTTTTTTTTTTTTTTTTTCTTTCCATACATGCACAGTTTGTGCATGTTCCCCGAATGCTATTACCTGAGAACACGTTGGTTTTCTCCCCCCTCCCTGTGCTTAAACCATTGAAGCATTGTTTATTTAATTACCTGTTTATTTTTTACTTTTTTTTTTTTTCTCCTGAACAGTACATAATAAGAGCAAACAGGATGAAACGCAAAATGTATATATTGACTCTTTAGCAGCACGTTAAAATAATACCAAAAAAATAGATCGTTTGTCTTTAATTATTTTCCTTTGGAGAGGAGTTTAATTTTTATATGGGAAAGTAAAATGCAAGCGTAAAATGTGCTACGTATTAAATTTTCACGTGACTTTGCACCGGGTGGAGGGTGTTTCCCCAACAAATAGGTACGTGTTTTACACATGTATGCATATAATATGAGTACCATTATGGGGAGTATTGATGCATCCTCTGGATAATAAGCGGTACAGGGCTTTTCTCTGTCGTTCTCATTCTGTTGCGGTATAACTGTACATGCATATGTACAAGAGACGCTTGAAGTACTGGCATGTGGTTTTTATTATTTCCAGCTTCTCATTTTTTTTTCTGTGAACGTATTCATCACAATGACGTTTATTATGTCGTTTTTTTTTTTTTTTTTTTTTTTTTTTAATAATGAGGAAAGGTAAAAGACGATGTTTTGAAAAAAATAAAAATGTTAAGGTGATTTAGTAAAGATTATTTTTTTCGAATTTTCTTTCTTGCTTTATATCCTACGTTTATTTAAAATGTAGATTATTTTTATTTATTTTTATTTTTTTAGCTAGTTAAGAAAAATGTGTGCATATGCAAAAATAGTTTTTTTCTTTTCAAAAATTATGAAATTCGCTATAGTCCTCTTTTTATGCTTAATTTTTTAACGAAATGGGCTATGTAATGGGGTAAAGAAAAAAGGGGATGGGAAAAACAAATATTAAACAAGTCTTTTAAGCTATACACACATGGTCACGTCAAGTTAATCTCAGCGTTGATGTAAAGGTAATAATCTACCCTTGTTTATGTTCTTTAGTTCCCTTTGCGCGTAAATCTCTTCATTGTGATCAGTCAAATGTGAATGAAGTTCGATTGTCATCGTTTCCTCGATCTGATTAGCAAAGACACCTGAACGGTAAGTTGCAAATATCGTCCAATTTGTTCCATACCGTCTTCCTATTTCTTCCTGGTTTGACTTTCTTCGTTAGCCCTTTTCTCCATAGCGACACGAACCTGTTTTGCTGCAGGATTACGTTAACTGTTCTCCATCTCTTCACGCTTCTTCATCAAGTAGTATCCGGCTGTTTCTTCGTCTTCTATGCTATAAAATAATAAACTCAAATTAATGTTCTTTTCAATTTCTTCCACCAACTTCTGTGCTGCTTCCTTTATGTTATCGAGTTGTGAAGAAGTAGAAGCCAACAACCCACCCTTACCAGACGAGGCAACTTTACTCAACAGGAGTGATGTTCCCTTCACTGCAGCTAGCGAACCGCCTGTTTTCGCGAACGAAAGTTGGGCCAATCCTGTTTTCCATAGTAAAGGAACTGCGGATGATAACAACAAGGGAATTTCTATCGTCATATTAACGAGACTATGCAATAATGATGATTTGCCAAAAAAAAAAAAAAAAAGAAAGGAGCATATGCAGGAAAAAATGGCAAAGCGGAAAGAAGGTGGAAGAGGAGGCAAAACTTATTTAAATGTTACGCAAATATATATCAATCAAAGTAGCACCAATCTACATTCTACTTCGTGTTGCAGAGAGTTCTATAAAAATAAAAATGCAATATTCTACCTATGTCTTCAAAAAAGGGGTAACTCTTTTAAATTTGTACTTACATTTTGCAATTTAAAAAAAAAAAAAAAAAAAAAAAAAAAAAAAAGCTAGTTACTTTTAAAATTGCAATAGTTTCACACGTGACTAAGCACACGTCTCATTTTTTCCCTTGCGCGGTATGTCACAAAAAGGGGAATGCGGAAAACTGCATATGTTTGGATATAGCTAAAAAGGCTACTGTCACATGGCAAAATGTTGTAAAAAAGAATCACGTGGCGAATTAAATAATCTATGGGAGGAAAATATGCATGCATATGTCCATGCCCATGTTCATGCATATGTTCATGCATATGTACATGCATATGTACATGCATATATTAGCACACATACGTGCACATGAGCAACTACTTAAACGAGAAATAGGCGCATGTGCCCCTGACCCCGTGTTTACGCACGCTGCATTTGTATGTGAAGTAACGTGGTAAAAGCTCTTTCATTTTCAGACTTAATCGTTAATTTTATTACAAAACTATTTCTACATGGAAACCTTAGGCATTTTCACTTTTATGAACATGTACATAACGTTATTTAAAGGAAAAAAGAAAAAATTTTTAAATGCTTATTTAAATAACCATTAAATAAAAAAAAAAAATGAACTTCGCACGTTTGACTTTGCTTCTACACTTGCATGAACATACACACACAGTGCATCATCAACAATGAAATTGAATCCAATTTTATCCTTAAAAAAATAATTATGCACACCAAAAAAAAAAAAAAAAAAAAAAAAAGGAATTACATGGGGATCACTTAAAAAAAGGGGAAATTCCAATTTGCGATTGTAGTGAGAGAAGTAAATATTACTTTATTTCTCTCCTTTTTCACAAATCCCGAGGGAGTCCCTTTCCCCACCCGGTTCACCCCTCTCGCTCTGCCCATTGTGTTCACTGTGTCCATTGCATCCATTTGTTTCGCCTCTTTCACCGCCATCGCATTCTCCGCATTCCCCTTGCGCGTGGGCGTTCTTCTGCCGCTTAACCCTATTTTTATAGTAATCGACATAGAGCCTGTTGATTTTCCTCTTGAACTTGAGGGCTGCGATCGCGACCTCCTCACTTCTGTGATCCATTAGCTTGTAACACACATCAACAATATTGGAGTTGTTAATATGCTTTAAATTAAAATGGAAATTGTTAGTAACATGGGTTAATCCTTTTATTAACGTTTTTGCATCATTTTCTTCCTTCGATTTTTGCAACTCAACTAGTTTGCTTAAAAAGTTTTCGAATTTTTTCTTCTGTTTTTCTTCACATGCAGCTATCATTTCGTGATTTCTAGCATGTGCTTCTGCTTTTATTCTCGAATGTTCCCCCCCGTTCGGCTCCCTACCGTCCGTTTCTTCGCCTGCTTCCTTATTCGAACTTTTTCGCATGGATCTATCGATTAAATGTACAAGTTCGGGGCATTGTTCTGAAAAAATATCATTTATAGATTTTTGCACTGGTGGGAATTCTTCCTTTGTTGTCACAACATCCATTTTTTCAAACACATCTGAGCTAATAGCTTCATTATTTTGTTTCGAATAATCATCTAGTTCCTTTATTCTGTTGTTAATAAGTTCCATTTTTTTTTTTTTGTCCTTAACTACTATCTTGTTTGTGTACATACCTATGATTGAATCTACATCGAAGGTCTCGTCCTTCTCATTGTTGGTTATAATACTTCCATCAGCATCTTCACCATTCTGATCACCTTCATCTCCTTCTCCTTCGCCTTCTCCTTCGCCTTCTCCTTCTTCTTTTTTTTTCTTTTTTTTTTTCTTTTTAATATTCTTCTTATTGCTATCTGTTTTACCTGAAGATGCATGCAATTCATTTTCTTCCCCTAATTGAATTTCCCCACTTTTTCCTTCTTCATGTGCCACTGCACTTGTCGCAGCAGTAATTCCTACGTCTGCACATGTGTCTGCTTCTGCCCATGCTGCTTCCTTGTGTACATTTTGTCCTCTTCCTTTTTTTTTTTTTTTCGATCTATCTTGTTTAATGTGATACTTGCAATAATGACCAAATAGTGGCGTATACAAAATAATTTTACAACTCTCTCCATTTCTCTTCCTTCCTTTACATTTTTCCAGTTTATCTACTGTTCCTATTATTTTTAAATCTTTCTTATCATGTATTTCTAAAAGTCTTGAATTGTAATACTGAGGATCCTTATCTTTCATATGAGCATTAACTAAAACTAATACTGCTCCTTCCTTTACATTTTCATATACTTCACAAATTTCTCCTGTTAAAAATAATCTCGATTGGGTATCCTTCAAATCGGATATATCCCAGAAAACAAACTTCTCATTATTGTACTTTCTCACTTGATATGGAATATTAACGATAGTGCAAATAACTGCAATTTCCTTTTCCCCCTCTCCCAGAACCTCTCCATGAACCTCTCCCACGTTGTTTTTTTTTTTTTTTTTAATTTCATCATCGTACTTGGAGATGTAATCTTTAAAATGCATGACCTTCTTGTTTTGAAAAAACGCCTCACAATCTTCCTTGCTTATACCCCAACTCTTCATCTGTAGACATATGTCATTTGCCTTGATTTTATCACCGTCCACGATTTCAACATTAGGAGGATCCATGAGGCGTTATTCGGACGAAATTCAGGATAGAGGCTTAACGTAAAATGAGAATTTAGAAATGTCTACGCAGAGATGTGCATAGACGAAGAGAGATTCGTAGAGAAGGGCACATATATGTGGAGACCACGCCAATCAATGTGATCTCGCCAGTCGTATCGAAGCACAGTGCTATATATCATCAAATTGTAGTATTCGGGAATGCTCCCTTTTTTTTTTTTTTTTTTTTTAAAAAAAAAAAAAAAAAAAAAGATTCTATTAATTTTCGAAGTAAAAAAGGTATGTTCTTTTGTGAAAAAAATAAATCAAATCGCCTACTGACAGCTCCTGTAGCCGTTCATTTTTGTCTTTTTTTCGAAAAGGTTAGACGGCGGAATCGTGTTCGCGAAAGCGGATGCACATGCGAGGGTGAGTTAACGTAAGAATGTACTTATGCTAACTTATTCATATTATATATACCCAGAAAGGAGTGCAAGAATGAGTATGCAAATGTATAATTGTTATCATGGATATAAGCAAGCCTTAGCTTAACACATCGGTAATGGTTCATAAAAGCTTCCAAATCATGGCTATGTTAATTTTTTTAAAAGTGCGCACCCCTGTTCAGCAAATGGAGGGGACGGGGGGGGGTAAAAAAAAAAAAAAAAAATATACATTTTACTCTACTACGAAGCGATGAGTAAGAAATACACAAAACTGATATGCGTTTTGTATAAATTATGACATTAAAAATGGGATTAACGTTTGGGTTATCGTTATACATATTATCATTTTTTTTCCATTTACCACGGTTATTGTTTCCTTTTTATGGTCCTTTTTTAAAAAATGATAGTTTAGAACCTGACACTACTTTGTCATGCTCCATTTTGGTATGTCCGTATGGTATATGTTTTCCCTGCTCCTTCACAATAATCCTTTTATTTTATTTTATTTTATTTTTTATTTTTTTTTTTTTATTTTTTTTATTTTTTTTACTTTTGTAAATTTGCTAAATGGGGAAAAGTATGTCTTAAGTTTTTTACCTGGGGGGAAAAAATGAAGTGGCAATTTTTCTAACTGATTGGTACCCTTTCACTGATATACATATACGACAATAACGAGATAGAAAGGAATTATTGTTTTAAAAACAATTTTTACCATATTCATTCCACCTGCGTATATATATATATATCCCAATATGCAAGTAACGGTGAGCCTTAAATTTTATGAAAACTGTCTGGTGGTAAACTTCGCGCGGAAGGAGTCATATCCTCGAGCGTTGAAGTGAGGAAGTAGAAATATATACCTTAAAAAAAAAAAAAAAAAAAAAAAATTTTAAGCGTCCATTCGGAAAAGTGTTTTCTTTTGCGTTACCTAGCTTTGCTCTTTTTTTTTCTTTTTTTTTTTTGTTCTGTTTTTTTCTGTTTTTTCTGTATTTTCTGTATTTTCTGTATTTTCTGTATTTTCTGTATTTTATGTTTTTTGCGTTTTCAACATTTTTTCTATTTTTTCCATTTTTTCCATTTTTTCCGTTTTTTCTGTTATTATTTTTTTTTTTTCTCTTCTTTTCTGTTTTGTTTTATTTTTTTCTTCATCCGGTTATCCCAACTGGTAGTGCGAAAAAATTTGCCAAATTCATACGATTTATTCGCCTCTTATTTCATTCCTCCTCCCCCTTTTGTAAGCATAAAAGGGGGAAAATCCTATGCGGTGACAGGGGCTTCTCGCGCATATCCAACGGTTTCGGCGTCCTCCAGAGAAACCACGCAACTATTCGAGCCGCATACATTTGCGATAATTTTTCCATCGAAAAGATGGACAACCTTATGAATGTAAATGGTCATTCAGGTCTCTATGCAAGTCGTCATGCAGGTCACAAAGCGGGTCTTTATGCTAATCATCGTGATTCGGAAAAAAATTACAATGATAAATTTTATAGCAACGAAAAAGGGTATAATTTTTTCCACGTAAAATGTAGCAGAGTGCAAGGAGAAAGTACACTTAATAGGAGCAATGTGAAAGAAGACAAGGATTTAACGAGAAACAGACGAAACGAGGCAAACCGGACAAACGGGCCCATCGACCTGGGAAGAAATGGCTATGAGAAAGGGCAATGTCATGTGAACGAACTAAGCGATGCCCCAAATTCTGCCATTGTAGAGTTCAACCGTGGGAAGCAAAGTCAAATGAATAATTATAGGTCAGGAAACACTGAAGAAGAACATATATCAGGTAATAATTTTTTGAAAAATTATTTTTCTCCGTATCTAATTAAAAATACAGATGAGAGCAACAACAGTTGTGGAATCTATTGTAATAAGAAGAAAAGTTCAAATTACACAAGGAGAAACAACAATAATAACCTTTACGCAAAAGGAAAAAATGTACATGATAGGAATAAGGTGCATTATCGAAATAATTATCAAGAGGCCCTTTTAAAAAAACCCAATTCAGATAGCTATTATAAAAAAAATAATTCTCCTTATGCGGGGGTGGTTGGCAGCGACCCTTCCCGTAGTAGTAACGTCAATGATGGGGGTATCAGAAGAGGGAGAGGGAATACGAGTGGTGTTCCTGATGAACACGAGCCATCCGGGTTGTATGGCAAGTCGTCCAGTCTATATGGTCAGTCGTCCAGTCTACATGGTCAATCGTCCAATCTATATAGTCAGTCGTCCAATCTACATGGTCAATCGTCCAATCTACATGGTCAATCGTCCAATCTACATGGTCAATCGTCCAATCTATATAGTCAGTCGTCCAATCTACATGGTCAATCGTCCAATCTACATGGTCAATCGTCCAATCTATATGGTCAGTCGTCCAATCTATATGGTCAGTCGTCCAATCTATATGGTCAATCGTCAAGTCTATATGGTCAATCGTCCAGGTCATACGGTAAATCTGCCAGTTTCCATGACCAGTGCGATGCCGATAGAAAGACGAGAAAGGCAGGTCTCCAGGCATATTCGAATGAAAGTGACAGCAGGAGTGGTAGTTTAATCACGAATGGTGCTAGCGGGGCGAATTTCGACGCAAACAATTGTAGTGGTGATACATCGTGTGAAAAAACAAAGAAGGATAAAAAATTAGTAAAGAGTGCAAATGTGGAAAATGGTGCAAATGGTGTAAATGGAGAGGATAGTAGAAAGGTTGTAGAGGGGAATAACAAAAATGAAAAGACAGATTTTAACCATGTAGGAAATGTAGAACCTATACCCCCCAATTGTATTTATTGTAGCCAATGCGATATAATCATTAAGGAAAAGAATTACGAAGCCCACGAAAAAGCGAAACATATAAAATGTCCAATTGAAAACTGTAACCAGATTTATAACATCAATTTACTCGATTCTCATTTATTAAGTCATATGAAAAATGGAAAAAATAAAAATATTATGAACGATTCAGAAGAAATAAAAATATGGATAAATGAGAGAAAAAAAAATTTCCCAACAAAAAATAAAATAATGAACATTAAAAATAATGAACCATTTAAAGAAAGAAAAAAACCTAATTGTTTAATCGAAGAATTGTTATTTGAAAACTATTGTTCAGCCATTGGTAGATCAATGTATATAAAAAAAAAATCAGAAAAATCAATTTTTATTCCACTTTTAAGAAGTTTATCTCAAGGTGATTATAAACACATTTATAAAAATAACCATCATACCATTTGTAACAAAATACATTATGGAAAAAATAAACAATATATACATGCAAATATTATGGACACATTAAACATACACAAAAAGGCACCACTACTGTATCAGTTAATGAAAAATGAAATTAATATATACGAAAAGAAGTTAATGAATTGCATCGATTACATCACAGAAAATCGGTTTTTTGATGATTCCTTCGATTCTCGAGTGGACATCCTCGAGTTGCCAGATGCCTGTACCGAGAGATGCTAGACCACACGGTGGTTAGATGATCACCCCGGATCAGAAGTCGCCACTTCTGCGCTGCAGCTGCAGCTGCTCATGGGGATGGGCACCCGTTTTTTTTTTTTTTTTTATACAAGTTTGTATGTTTTTGATGGTTCCATATTTGTACACATGCACATACAATCTGAAGGTACTCACCCCAATATTTCGTGTGTTGACCTCCATTTTCCTTTTTAACTTTTGGAATAACCCTCATGTATTTAATTAAATTTCGAACATACGAGTATTCCGAAGGGCGTCTTGCCTACGCGAACATGCACGCGGGCGCGCATATATATGCCGACATTTTGCCGTTTTCCTTTTAGTTTCCGCGCCAAGCGAAATACAGCGCATGGTTTGCATTCCCCTAGTTTAGAGGAAAATGAAAAAATTTCTGCCTTCTCTAACGAGGAAGTCGCTTCCCGTACACTTCCGAAATAGTGAAGAGGGATATATATAAGTGAATACACATACGCAAATGGAAATGCGTGCGCATATATATATATATATATCCATACGTACATACCTTTTTACGTTTAATGAATGCACATTTGCAAAAGGGGGGGGGAGCATTTTAATTACTGTGATGGTAATACCTGTTAATCCACATTTTTTTTTTTTTTTTGAAGGATATTTTCATTATTCCATTTGGAGCATTCTTCGAAAATGTCTCAATATACACATAACACAGGGAAATTAAAATTGTGTACTTTTATGCCATCTCTGTAGTTTAATTGTATCGTTTCTTAAATGCAGTACATCCAATCTACAAAGCTTAAGTACATCTTAATAACAAGATTTTGCAAAAGTGCAATTTTGGACGTGTAATACTTTTTACTTGCAGCACAAATAAAAAATGCTGCATCCACCCACCTATATATTATGCAATGTAAATATGGTTTTCTCCTTTTTTCTTTTCTCCTTATGAGAAACATTATACATATGTACACACGCACACACAAATGTATCACCCATGAGAACATACACTAGATGGAAGGCGATATACTTAAACATTTGTGTGAGTTCTCCTTTTGGCGAATTATCTAAGGGAATATTCTGCAAATTATGTCAAACCGTTTATGAGAAAAAAAAAAAAAAAAAAAAAAAAAATTCTCAACACAAATAAAGTTTAAAACGTATAAAACAAAAATTAAAATAACGTTTTTCCTCAAATGTGTTTATATAGATACGCATGTATGTAAATATAGCTTGATCGGTAATTATCCCCCTATTGCAATGCTTATTTGTAATACCATTTGTGAGATAGCATCAGATATAGGAAATTTCCCATAATTAAACTTTAAGGATGTTTATAAAAATGAGTTTTTTTTTTTTTTTTTTTTTTTTTTTTTTCTTCCTACTTTATACACTAATCCCAAGATAGGGAAAATAATTTTTTTTTAATGATCACGTTTAAAATGCTAGGAATTGCCATGTTTCGAAAAAAGTGTGCCCGAAAAAACATGTCCGTTTAAGCTTTCTTGCAATTTTTCATTTCACTTTTTGCCTTCACTGTTTTTACAATTTTAATCGGTATTTCAGCCCTTTTTTTTTATCGTTATTTTTCTGGCTAATTTCCCCCAGTTTTCCCACCATTTTGTGACCATTTTTGTCGATGCATTGATTTAGCAGGAAGGAGTAACCAATACATATGAATGCGATATAAAATTTACATTTTTTTTTTTTTACAAAAATGAATAAAATGCCAACAGAATTCTCTTCTTTTAAGGAGTAAAACCTCTTTTCCGAAAAATGCCAAACATGCATTAAACTATGTTTGCGAAACAACATTGTTATTATGTGGCCTTAAAAAATGATACGCATGCTCAAGCGTAGAAAAATATATGCAATATGTATATATGCGCATGTACATATGCATGTATATGAACATATGCATATAACATAAGCAATTATATGCTACGTAAAATGGCAAAATTATTTTATAAACGAAAGTCAGTATAAGATAAAAAAGAAAAAAGGAAAAAGGAAAAAAGGAAAAAAAGAAAAAAAAAAGAGAAAGCATTATTTTGCAATATTGCTACTCTTAGGCAAAATAAGCACTTTCGCCTTTTGGGAAAGCAGAAATCAATTTAAAAGATTAGATGGAAAAGATAGGATGATAAAAACACAGAAAAGGTAAAAATAAGAAATAGAAAATTTCATTTTTTCTTCCATTTGTTTTTCTTTGTATGATAAAAAAAAAAAAAAAAACTAAGCCAGTAAAACAAACATCATTTTAGGTCCGGGGGCAAAAACATCCCTTAAAACAAAGGGTTCTCGCGGCGAAAAAGGGTATAAAGAACCATGTACATGTACGTATAAACGTGCAAGTGCGAGTACATATACGCTTTCCAACGCATGCACGTGTTAAACGAAAAACCTATCGTAGATACATGAACAGCGTGTTGTATGTACCTTCTTCAGAAAAGAGGTCATTCATGATTTAAAAATATTTGACTGCAATTGCACAAAGGTTTGTCACCGCACGTTAACTATAAGGGGGGGGAGGTAAATTCACGGCAAAACACTGTGCAAGCAAACGCACATTTGTACGCGTATACACGTACATATTTGTACCAAATACCGTTTGTACCAATTTGTACATCCATTTTTGCGTCCATTTTTGCGTCCATTTTTGCGTCCATTTTTGCGACCATTTTTGCGTCCATTTTTGCTGCCTTTTTTGCTGCCACTTTTGCTGCCTTTTTTGCTGCCTTTTTTGCTGCCTTTTTTGCGACTGTTTTTACCCCATTTTTTCCTCCGCGTTGTGTACGCTTCGGCCAAACATACCTTCCTTTTTCAAACTTTGCAAAACAATGCCCTGAAAATGGAAAGCAACACCTATTTTGATGAAGTAGAAAAGCTTCTTGAAAGCAAAGGTCACAACACAAAGGTTAATGGGACTGGTCAGAAAGAAGTAAGCGAAAATTCTCGCTTAAAAAACCTCCAACAGAATAATGAATCAGATAATGATAAGGACCTTTTAGAAAACGACGCAAATAATTATGAATATAGCACTCGCGAGGATGAAGATTTTGTAACAAAAAGTAACTCCCAGAAAAATAGCATAAGTGAGAGAAATAGTAGCAGGCGCACAAGACGCAACACACGGGACAAACGGGACGGAAGTACAGGGAAGGAACAAAAAAAAGGGGATACAAGATCAGGGGAAAAAAGAGGAAAAGAAAGGAGTGGAGAAGGGGAAGATGAGGAGGACGACGAGGAAGATGCAAAAGAATCACATAAAGGAGGAAGGGCTTACGCCAAAAAAGGTGGAACCAAAGGAGGAAGTAGTAACAAAGTAGAAAACGACACAACGGTTCATAAAGAAAGGGGGAATATAAGCAGTTCGAGTGAATCGAATGAGGAGCCTTCAAAAAATATTAGAAAACGTAAACACAATAATGGTGCAGGAAGAAAAACTCTGGAAAAATCGAATGTTTCCAAAAAGGATCATCAGGAAGAGGAAGAAGAGGAAGAAGAGGAAGAAGAAGAGGAAGAAGACGAAGAAGTAGGGGAAGAAATTAAAAAGAAAAAGGATACAGTAAGGGGGGGGAAAGAAAAAAATTACAGAAGCAGGGAAGGACATAGTGATAGTGATGGTGAAGAACAGGAGGAGGTAGACCACAGCAGTGAGAGCAAAAAGAGGAGTAAACTAAAAAGTAAGATTTCGAGCAAGGGCGGTGGTAAGGAATACAAGAAAAAGAAAAGAAGGGAATCTGAAGAAGATGCAGTACCATCTGCCACTTCGGATCAAAGTGAACAGGAAGGACATCATAAAGCCATAAAAAAAGAGAATGAGGATGGAGACGAAAAGGAAGACAAACTAAAGAGAAGATATAAAAAAAGAAATCGTAGTCGAGAACGCAGTTCATCAAATATGATACACAGCGAGGATGATGAAAGTGATTCGGAAGATGGAGATAAAAAAAAAAGGAAAAATGGGAAAGGTGAAGTGAATAAAAAAAAAAGGAAACGACGCCATTCGTCTTCAAAGGAGCATAGCTCGAGTAACCAAGTATATAACGGTAGCGACACGGGTAGCGAAGGAGAAATCGCGAGCAGAAGCGGGAGCAGAAGCGGAAGCAGAAGCGACAGCGATAACGGAAGTGGGCATAATAAAAAGAAAAGACGACGATCTAGCTCAGGAAGTGCAGCTAATTCTAGCACTGAGGACGAGCAGCAGAGTAGGTCAAGAAGCGACAGAAGGAGAAAACACGATAGGCATGAAAAAGTGACAAGGAGAGAAAAAGAAAGGGAAAGGGGCAGAGACAGAGATAGGGGTAGAGACCGAGATAGGGAGAGAGATAGAGACCGAGAAAGGCACAGACACAGAGAACGGGATAGAGATCGGGATAGAGATCGGGATAGAGATCGGGATAGAGAACGGGACAGAGAACGGGGTAGAGAACGAGAACGAGAACGAGAAAGGGAGCGAGAGCGCGCTAAGGAGAGAGAAAGAATGAGGAGGGAGAGAGAAAAGGAGAGAGAAAGGATGAGGAAGGAAAGAGAAAAAGAAAGAGAGAAGGAAAGAGAAAAGGAAAGGGAGAGAGAAATAGAAAGAGAAAAAAAAAGAGAAGAGAGAAGAAAAAAAGAAGAAATAGAAGAAGCAAAAAGAGACGATTTAACAGTATTAGTATTAAATTTAGATTTAAAAGCTGATGAAAGAGATATATATGAATTCTTTTCAGAAATAGCAGGAAAAGTACGTGATATTCAATGTATAAAAGATCAAAGATCAGGAAAATCTAAAGGAGTGGCATATGTAGAATTTTATACACAAGAATCAGTTATTAAAGCATTAGCAGCTAATGGTTATATGTTAAAAAATAGACCAATAAAAATTCAATCATCTCAAGCTGAAAAAAATAGAGCAGCCAAAGCTGCTAAACATCAACCAATTGATCCCAATGATATTCCATTAAAATTATATATAGGTGGTTTATTAGGTCCACTTAGTAATATATCAGAACAAGAATTAAAACAATTATTTAATCCTTTTGGAGATATATTAGATGTAGAAATACATAGAGATCCATATACAGGAAAATCAAAAGGTTTTGGTTTTATTCAATTTCATAAAGCTTCAGAAGCTATTGAAGCAATGAGTGTTTTAAACGGTATGGAAGTAGCTGGAAGAGAAATTAAAGTTGGATATGCACAAGATTCTAAATACCTTTTAGCTTGTGATAATACACAAGAAAACCTTTTACAAAAACAACAAACAACGAAAAAACCAGTAAAGGAAGAAGAGGAACCAGACAATGAAAAAATCGACAATGATGATGATGACGGAGGAGGGCTAATAGCCGGCGCCGGGAGTAAAATAGCCCTAATGCAGAAATTGCAAAGGGATACCATCATCGACAATAGCGTAATACGTCTTTGAAAAAAAAAATGCACGAGCAGTGTGATGGTCGTGTATACCTGCGTGCTGGCTATATGCATGCTGGCTATATGCATGCTGGCTATATGTATGCTGGCTATATGCATGCTGGCTATATGCATGCTGGCTATATGCGTGCTGGCTATATACATGCAGTGTTTTTGCATTTGTGAGATTTTCACACAGTATGTAAACATTTTCCTGGCTAGTGTACAATATAAGCTTTGTTCATTTTTTTTTTTTTTTTTTTTTTTTAGATTTCAAGCAAGTACGCATCTGGTTCAAACACAATCTTGAGTAAAAGCTCGCAAGTATCTCCTATAAACCCGTTAAGCAACGTTACACAGAATTTAGTCTTATGCAATATGTTTTCTCCGAATGATAGTAATATCGGTTCGGATCCTGATTTTTTCAGTGATATAATTGAAGATGTTAAGGAAGAATGTAGTAAATATGGGAATATTGTGAAAATTTGGCTTGACACAAAAAATATAGATGGTAAGATATACATTAAATATTCGAATAAAGATGAGTCATTAAAAGCATTTCAATTTTTAAATGGTAGATATTTTGGAGGTTCACTTATAAATGCTTATTTTATAGCAAACGAAGTGTGGGATGCAACCTGCCACTGAATGGAATCATGTTTTTAAACCCCCTCTCCGTTTGTTTTTCTCGCAGAAAGGGCACGTTGGTCCTTGTCCACATGTAAACACATATGTACACGCGCATGTAAACACATATGTACACGCGCATGTAAACACATATGTACACGCACATGTACACGCATATGTATACGCACCCATGTACACTCCCATGCGTGCCAGAATGCCACTTTAAAACGTAAGTTAATTCGTTGCATAACATTTTTTGTATGTATACACATGTATATAACGCCATAGCTATAAAATTTTATATCTTTAAGCTTTTGTCTGATTTTTATGCAATTTTTTTTTGCCGTTCATGTTGTGCAAAAGTGGGTTATGTATTGCATTACCTAACAGATATATATACATATATATGTATATGTATATGTATATATATATGTATATATAGTGCAGTGCACATATATGTATCGCACTGATTTGTATACTTGAGCGGTTATAAAAAAAGAAAAGCACTTTATAGGAGCAGAGGCATATCGGGAAATGTTTGCTTTGACTGTATGTACGTAGGGACAAAAATGGGATATGTGTTTTCCTCTTGCAGATTCGACTCCCATTGTTCGGTTGGCCATTCAGCACAGAATGCATGTGTATCGACAAGCAATCATTTATGTGTACATATATTCATTTATGCATATATTCCATGAACAGCAAAAAAAAGAAGTTTACATTACAAGAGACAATAAAAAGCAATGAAGCAAAAAACATCTCCCCTAGTTTAATATATTTATGCGAATATATACCCGCGCGTGTGGCAACCTACCTATGTATACACGCATATATACATATATATGTGCACAAATCATGTGTACATGGGATAAACTACACATAACGTGCATAAAAAAGATATAATGTCAAAAATATGTATTGGGGGAAATCCTCAACCATTTATTGTTATTTTTTTTTCCTTGCGGTAAATCACATTATTTTCTTTTTTATATTTATCATTTAGGATAGTATGCTGAACATATATGATACGAAAATAGGAAAAAAAAAAAAAAAAAAAAAAGAACAAATAACAGTGTGGAAATTAGTAAGTTCCATCCCACGGGTCATCAATTATGTGCCTCTCTGTTGGACAATGTGAACAGATGAGGGGGAATACGTGTGTACATGTGAAAACGTTGGAGAAATATAAGAAAGAGCTCACATTTTTTTATCTTTCCTATGATTGGAAATATTATTGCAAAGGCGGAACAAATCGTATTTGCAAGCTGAGTAAGCTAACTTTTTTGACGTGAAATTTCTTTTTTTTTTTTTTTTTTTTTTTTTTTTCTTGAGATATTGTAAACGTATGGAAAAACCACTGTTTTTACAATGCCACTTTAAGATTTATCTATGTGTTCTTATTAGGCTATATTCTTAGATGTATATAATATACGTGCGAACATGTCTACACCTGGGGAAAAGGGAAACGAAAGTATTCTAATTGAAAAATGCAGCTTGTCATTATTTCGAGAATTTGCCTTTTTCAAAATGATAGCACATAATGTGTCATATGAAAATATGTCCTGAGCTGTTAACCGCACATATGTATGTGCATAAGTACATGCATACATACCAGGGTGTGTACATATGTTTATACGCACGACATCCCCGATACGCATACCTCTAATTTTTTTATCATTCCCTTTATAGATATAATAACGCCTATTACGACTTGCGTGTTTATTTTATACTGCAGCAGGTTACAACGCTATTGATCCAAAAACAGTGACCGTGTCTTTCCCACCTCCCCTTTCTTTACTTATTCGAAAAGATTAAATGTTACAAATTATAAAAGTGACGCATTTACATATATATATATGTACGTATGTCTAACAAGGTTGTCTATTTTCTTTTGCGTTTTTTTTTTAAACAGGTCGTTTTAACGGAATGGTTTTGGGTAACCACCCCTGGCAACAGCAGTAGCGTCTTTACGACCCATGGCAGATTAGGTCAATTTTTATCATAACTGATTGAGGTACTTATGAGGAAGGTGGACACGTTTTGTTTTTCGGTTAAAGGAAACAGTTTTTTTCGTTTTTTCGTTTACCCGTTTTTTCGTTTTTTCGTTTTTTCGTTTTTTCGTTTACCCGTTTTTTCGTTTTTCCGTTTTTTCTTTTTTCTTTTTTTGTTTTTCTTTTTTCTTTTTTCGTTTTTCGTTTTTCGTTTTTCGTTTTTCTTTTTTCGTTTTTCTTTTTTCGTTTTTAAACCTTGCAATTGTTTCTCGTCCCAATTTTATCCTTCAGTTATTTCCGTTCCGTTTTTATAATATAATACCCAGGTTGCATAATAGTCGGTTTTCCTTTTGACAATATAATTTTTACCAATTTGCGTTTTTAAAATTGTACATATTTGCAATTTTTTACGGAAAAAAAAAAAAAAAAAAAAAAAAAACAGTAATAACGGCTGAAAAATGAAAGAAACGTAACAACTGCGCAAATAATTGGTTTCAGTGGACGGAAGATGAGTGAAAATATACTTGTTCCATATACAGCATATATATATATATATATATATATATATATATATATGTATATATCGTGCATATGTTGCATATATGCAGCACATACTGCACAGACCTAACGTGCAAATGAGGAGGAATATTTACTTGTGCCATATATATTTCTTTTTCGTACTATTTTTGAATGTTCCCTTAATCTAATCATCTGCCGCAGTTATGACGCTCATTCGTTGTCAAAAATAAAAAACGTTGTAGAAACTAAACTGTCTAATTCTTTTGCATATTTACGTATGTATATATATATATATATATATATATATATATACATATTTTTTTTTTTTTTTTTTTTCCCTTATGTACATAATTGCCTATTTATGCGCATGCCATAAACGTAATGCATTTCGTTGGTAAGAAAATAAAATTATTGGAGGTTGCGCGTTTTGGCAAACTTTTTTTTTTTTGCCGCCTTTCTACGTATAAATATGCGTATATTTCGTATACATGAACATATTATACTTATGCCTTCGTATATATATATGCCTATAAAAGCTTATGCACTGAGTCTTTTTTTTATTTTTCATTGTTACTTCTCTATCTCGGTGGCAAAAAAAAAAAAATATCATTTCGAATAGCGTCACTTAAAATAAGCGATATATATAAAACTGTACGAAAAAAAGGAATTTTTTTTTTTTTGGAAAAACGTCTTTTTTACAATTCATATTTTTTAGTGAAAATTAATACTTTCAAATATTTTTCCTTTGGTATTAATTTTTTAACGACCTTTTTTACAAGGAAAGTTTAACCAAGTATGTTTTTATGCAAACTTATATATGCCTCCTTGTACATGCGTTGTGATTTACAAGGCTTATACGCAATTTTATTAAAAAGAAGATAAGCACTCGCGTTTGCAACATAGAAATACGATATACGCATAAAACACCCGTGCCATGTGTATATTTACGTACGCAAAAATATATATATGTATACATTGTGTCACATGCTGCGTATTGGTTCCCCTTTTGCCGAAAATTATTATTTTCTCCTCCGTGGACTTTCAACATTTTGACAAAATCGTTTATGTTATATTTATGTTTCCCATTTTATTTGCGTCGTAGAGAAAAATCAGTTCGTAAAATTATATAGGAAATATATTGTTTATTTTGCCCTATTGTAATTTTAATATTTATTATGGTTTTCTCAATATATCGTTAAACGGGAAAGCGGTAAAATTTTATGCATATGCATATGCATATGCATATGCATATACATATACATATACATATACATGTATATTGTAATACGCATATGGTAGTATGCATACGGTGGTATGTACCTGTATTAGGCTCGTATAATCCCCGCTTTTTCTTTCGAAAAACGTAGTTTTATTTTTTCCAAAACGGGAGAAGCTTCCTTTTTCATAGCATCGTGCACGTAAAAGGAAAACCCCTTTTTATAGACATTTCCCCCAAACATATTTATGTGCCCCACGTTTGACGCAAGTACCGATAGAGCTTCAAACTTGTGCATATGTAAACACGTATATATGTAATTGTATGCATATGCATTTTGGTATTTAATTTTTTTTATTTTTTTGTGAAAAAGTGACCCCATATTTACCCCTTAGCAAAAATTCTAGCCAAGGGGATAAAAGGTTAGGGTATTTTTATCCACCTAACTTTTGTAGTAGTTTTTGCGAGTACGTAAGTGTATACACAGTTTCGTGCTTAACTTACCTGTACATGGGCAGCAGCGTATATGCCTTTTGGTTCGCTTTACACAAGTGATAAAAAAATAATTTCGCTACAATGGGAGGAGAGAACAATTACGACGGTTTGTCCTTTTTCGAGAACAGTGAGTTTCAAAATTTAAACAGAGAATATTTGAGGGGTACAATGGAAGGTAGTAGAAATGAAGAGGTAAAGGGTCTAATCCAGAAGGCAATTAGTTTATCAAAAAAAGGAGCAGAAAATATACAAAAGGGTATTAAAAAAACGTTAGAAAAAACTAACTTAAATAATGCTCCATCAGTAGTATCCAATTCAACAACAGCAGATACAGGATCAGTATTTTCAAACTTTCCACTGTTTAATAATCCAAATAGGGAAAATGAATCATCTTCCTTATATGCTTTTACAACAATGCTATCATATAAAAATTTTCCTATGTTCTGTCTTTTATTTGGCATAAGTATTTTGTTTATGATTCTTTCCTTTTTTACCTTACCAATGATTGTTATAACCCCTAGACAATTTGGTTTTTTCTTTACCCTGTCATCTATTTGTTTTGTTGCATCCTTATCCTTTTTAAAAGGATTTTCTAGTTTATATTACCATTTAATGGAAAAGAAACGGTAAGTAATTGTAACGGAGTAATAAAGTTTACAAAAGTGTTATATTATGCGAAAATTTTTTTTTGTATTCACTTTTGTGAGATTTTCCATGCATCACTCCTCATACTTTAATCCCCATCCTTCTTTGAAATATTTTTATTCATATATTTGCATTCCGTCATAATTTTTTTTTTTTTTTTTTTTTTTTTTTTTATATGTATACTTTTCATTCCACCTTTTTTTTTTTTTTTTTTTTTTTTTCCCAATTTCAGCTTGCCGTTTACTACTGCTTACATTTTATCCCTCCTTTCTACCCTTTACTTTACCGTCATTAAGCCGTTATACTTATTGGTAAGGGATCATCTTTTTGTTGAACACATTTTGTGCTAGATAATATTTTTACACTGTGTATATATGCCCCTCCGCATGTTCATGCGATTATACGTTCCCATATGTCGATACGTACGTATATAATAATACCCGAATTCAATTTTACATATGCTCAAAATTGGCTTTCCATTTTTCATAGGCACTTATTACGTCCGTTGTCCAAGTGTTGGCTCTTATTTCCTTTATAGTTTCGTATATACCAGGTAAAATGAGAAGAATAAAAGGAGGTGGAAAATTAATTTGTCCCATGTAATGTGATGCGTACACTCGAAGTGTTTTATGTTGCACCGTCATGTATACATGCACGTGTTAATATGCGTCCTAATGTGTGTGCCAACTGCGTGTGCTAGTGTATGCGTTACATGAATTAACCTTTCTCCCTTCAATACAGGTGGCTCGGGTGCAATAAAGATGTTAATCACCGCTTTATTCACATATATTAAAAATCTATTTCGCAGAAATAATTCTTCGGACTTACCGTTTTAAGCTAATTTTTATTTTTATGCATATTTATATTTCCAAATTGATATTCGTTCGAGTACTTTTTTAACATTCTACACGGTTTCACATGTACCCCGTTTTATGAGAACCACATATATGTCTACGATCGCAATGCGAATATGCAAATGGGGTATATGTGCTGGTGGAGGGAAAACGGAGAACTTATTTTTCTACATTCGGGAGCTAATGATATATATAGTGGAGGATAAATGGCAAAAGGATCCTTATTCACATTTGGAAACTACCGAAAGAGGAAAAAAAAAAAAAAAAAAAAAAAAGTGAGGTGCCATTTTTCCAGATCTTGTAAAACCATTTGACATGTGAAAACTATTTGTGAAGTTCCTGATTTTATTTTTTTTTTTAAATCATTCCATGTTCATAGTTGAATTGTTTAATTTTTTTATGAAATTTTTTAAGTTTAATTAAACCGCTGAAGATGGACACGCCACCGCATATGTGTTTACATCCCCAGCGACAACGCTACAAATTAATGCTTCCATGTACGTGCATGTTTTTCCTTCATGCTCTTCCGTCATCCTACCATTTTGCGTTATTACTTACCCTCATCCCTTTTTTTTTTTTTTTTTTTTTTTTTTTCTGTATATGTGTGTACTTAACAACCATCAACTTTTATTTTAAAAAGAAGTTGACACCTTTTAAAAATAGAGAAAAAAAGGAGAAGAGGTCACGTGTCCATATTTATGTGTAAAGTTGTTACATACTAGGGGAATATAAGTACAGCATAATTTCCCTTCCTTTTGGGGGTTAATGTTATGTATCCAATGATACTCCTAAATCGCAAGAAAGGTTAACACGCCTTTTCACTTCATACATTTTTTACTTTTAAACAACGCAGTGGACAAAGAAAAATTTGGGGAAAAAAAAAAAAAAAAAAAAATGGAGGAATGTCTTTCTATTAGAGTTTGCGCTTATTTTTGTTCTTCCCCTTTTTCGAGTTATTTCCATGTGTTATCAGACAAGGTGGGACTAGAAATAAAACTCGAAGTTATAACGTAATTTTAGGAATGTTTCAGGATAGGGGCACTCTTACGTGTTAATGGGACATGTCTATATTGGGGTTAACATGTATAATCCCTTGATAACGTATTTACATATGTACATCATACTTGAAAAGAAAAATAAAATAATGAACAGTTACTTTGGGGAAGGGATAGCACGAATGGGAATTAAGAGTAGGTTGTTTTTTAAAACTTTTGAAGACTTATGTTACTAAAACGAATTGTTTTTTTTTGTTTTTTTTTATTTTTTTTTCTTGGATTTTTATTTTTTACGTATTAAGTGCAAATACGTATGTTATTTTTTTTTTTTTTACAAATTGCAACTCATTTACCTTAAGATATTCTTTTATTAACACTTTTTTTTTAGTCAGCTTTTCTTTCATCTACACATTTTTCCAACCCCACACTTACTAAGTGTAAATTACACCTTTTTGTCTAAATCGAAAATATTTCTTTTTTTCTTACCTAATTTGCATACTCCTATACGCTTTCTATAGTGTATACTTACAGGGCGCGCTGCTAACGGTTACTGTCATTATGTTATAGTGTACTATTTCGTCTTTCCAAGTGCTCAGCATGTGCCTCTATAGCTGTGCGATATTCTGTCTTTCCTGTCGCCCGCCTCCATAACTGCCACAAAGAGGGTACGGGGAATGTACGCTGTGAAATGCAGAGGAGTACGCGGCGACTTCTCTTTACCGTGGGGTGCTTGCCTATTTGTATGACCTTCTCCAACCGTTGTGACCCCCAATTGGTGCTCACTTTTTCACTCACTTGTGCATTTTTTAAAATAATTAAAACGGATTTATAAAGCATTTAATTGTTATGTGTAACAAATATTAAAAAGAATATAATTTCATATATTAATAACTTTTTATGTGAACGGCAAAAAAAAAAAAGGAAACGCATCCAAAAAAAAAAAAAACAATCATATATACATATATATATATATATATACATCATTTTGCGAAAGGACCGACAAGAACGAAAAAAAAAAAAAAAAAAATACCATCACCCTTTCCATTTTTGCAAAAAAAATATCATCACCCTTTCCATTTTTGCAAAAAAAATACGATCACCCTTTCCATTTTTGCCAAAAAAATTCCATCGCAACCCTCCATTTTAACAAAAAAAAATCCTTCCCATCAATTTGTTACTTCGTTCATACAGTATACGTATTTAACAACATGCTTCTTTTGTTCCGTTTTTTTCCCTTTTTTGCTTTGAAACGAGCCATTTGTCTCTTTTTGCATCTCCCTTTGGCCATTAATTGGACTTTCAAGGGGGAACTAACTACGGGTGCACACGCGCTCCGTCAAATGTGCACCTCCGAATTGTACACTTAGCTGCTTGCTCGGTGCTCCCTCGTTGCTTCCTCGCTGCTTCCTCGCTGTTTTGTCGCTGTTTTGTCGCTGCTTCCTCGCTGTTTTGTCGCTGCTTCCTCGCTGCTTTGTCGCTGCTTCCTCGCTGCTTTGTCGCTGCTTCCTCGCCGTGTGTTCCTATGAGCAGGCGCCAGGGAGGTCCTCGAGTCCAGTGCAGCGAATGAGATCTTTGTTGCAGTTGGAAGTGGCACAATGGTAGCAAGTGTCAGCACAAGGGTTTCCAAAAAGACATTGTAGCCAACACTTAGATTTACCACAGTCAACAGATTGTTTGAAGCATTCAGAGCAAGTATCTGACATTTGTAAATTGTCTTTGGCTAGTTCTTCTTTAACACAAATCATAGTTTTTTCACCTGACCCAAGACTACTAACAGAACATTGTAAAAGGATGCTAAAAAACTTATTACTTGGAGATAAACGTACATTATTATAAAAAGTTATAGGTTTATTTTTGTCATAAATTATATCTTTGTCTGATTGAGATTGACATCCATTTGTAATGAATGAAATATCATTACCATGTATTTTCATTTGGCATCCATCTAAATTTTGAGTTATATTTTTAATTAATACATTTATAGTTTCTAATTTTAGGTCATTAAAAATATCTGAATTAAATATAATATGTGGTAAACCAATGACAATAAACGATTTATTATTGTCACATAATGTTTTTATATTTCCATTTTTTACCACATTTGATATTCTATGTAATATCTTTTTTGGATTTAAATCATTATATCTACCACTTAACAACTCGTTAATATACTCATTAATTATTCTTCTATTTCGTACTGGGGCATGTCTCAAAATTATGTTGATTGCATCGTTTAGCATGTAATCTTGTTTCCATCTCATTGACCAGTCATTATTCCAGCTCATGGGCCAATCGTTTTGCCATCCCATAGGCCAGTCATTATTCCAGCTCATGGGCCAGTCATTATTCCAGCTCATGGGCCAGTCATTATTCCAACTCATGGGCCAGTCATTTCTTATTCGTTGAGCACTTGAAGTGGAGAAATTCGGTAGGCTATATTTTGTCTTGATTTCTCCAGGCAAAAATGCTATAACTACACAGAGAGAACTTACCAGGAAATTCTTCACCCTCGACATTTTTCACGGGAACTCAAGACACATTCACGTGTGAAGGCGTGCATACACTCACGTATGAAGAAGTATATACACTCGCGTGTGAAGAAGTATATACACTCACGTATGAAGAAGTATATATAACAAAAACGTGTGAGGAAGTATATATAACAAAAACGTGTGAAGACGTATATACAGTCACGTGCTTACAGGTATGCACATGTATGTACGCACGCGTGTATAGTATATTTATATGTGTATATTTATATATACGTATAACCCAGGTACGTCCATTTAAAAAAATTGTGTACAATGCGCACTTGTACGAGCAGTCGGATAAAAAAAAAAAAGTCCCTAATTCGAAAAAAGAATCAAATGGAAATTTTCTAAATTCCATATGATTAGGCAGAAATTGTCAAAATGTAGTAACGAACTATTAGGTAGTAAAAATCAAAAATAAAATTAGGAAATTACAAAAAATAAAAACGGGTAAAAAAAAAAAAAAAAAAAAAAAAAAAAAAAAAACGAACTATTCGTAATGTTTAGGTTGAATTATAAAAATGTACATATATATATATATGTATATATTATTACTAATTTCGACACGGACGCAATTATTAAGTCGAAAAAAGAGAATTTTTTTTTTTTTTTTTTTTTTTTCTTTTCTCCCTTCTCCAAATGATGTATGTTTTGTAAAATAAAAATCAGAAAAGGATTAAATTCAGCAGAGTAATAATAATGCGCAATTTATTTGCGGATTTGGAAGAAGGCAATACGTATGAGTGAGTGCTCGTATACTTTCTCTTGCATTAATACCTTGACTAAAAGATAACACATAAATGTAATGTTAAGTCAGTGCATTTGTGTTAAGTACGGTAAGTACTTTTAACCTTACATAATAAATATACATTGCAAGGTAGATATGTAAGTATATATTTTTTTGAACTGTATATATATATGTATATATATATACTTGCCGAAGCGAGTTAATATGTCATGCTAATTAAATCACTGCCAATACTGCCAATACTGCCAATACTGCCAATACTGCCAATACTGCCAATACTGCCAATCACTGCCAATCACTGCCAATCACTGCCAATCACTGCCAATCACTGCCAATACTGCCAATACTGCCAATCACTGTCAATAACCTCTTTGCATTCAAAAAATTATAATTTTTTAATAATCGTTTAAAATAGAAAAATAAAATTCTGAGATATATTTGATTATATCTATTTTTCTGAAAATATATTTTAATGTAAATCTTCGTAAACAAAAATTATATCAATATATTTGCAGGATATATATTTTACAACCTTGTTTCGGGGACATATTTTACAACCTTATTTAGAGAACATGTTTTATTTCCCTTTTTTTTTTTTTTTTTTTGAATATATATTTTATGTCACATTTTGGAGAACATATTTTATATCCTTTTTTTTTTTTTTTTTTGAAGATAATATGTTTTAATATCCGTTTTTTTGCGCAATGCCCGTTTATTTCCTACTAGTGAGTTTTTGTGCCATACGTAAAAAATAGAAAAGGATCTCCAAAAAAATTCCCTCGATTTACCTGCGTCTCTTCAGCGAAAAACGCAGTAGACTCAAAATTTTGAAATGCGTAAAAGCATAAATATATGTATATATATATGTATATATACATATTTAAAAATTCCATATATATGTACAGTATGTATACTTATGTATACCGAGCGGTTTTTATTCCCATTTGTGTCTTGACGAATGCAGTTTTCCCTAAGGGCAAAATGAGAAAAGTATCCGTGGGAAAATTGGCTTAGAGGAATACATGCATGCATGCATGCATGCGAATGTGCACAAGTGTACTGGATGCAAAAAATATTTTCTTCTTGTTGTTACAATTTTTGAATTTACAAATATTCTATTTTTTATTCAAAAAATAAAATAAAATAAAATAATTAGTTTCATGCTTAAAAATAATCACTCGATGTTATATGACGATAAAAATTGTTATTCACGAAAAGAATAGACACCGAGTACGTGAGAAAAACCGAAAAGTAATTTATTGCCTACATTTTTGGTAAAATAATGCATGTCTAGCTTTAAACGGGTTAAGAATAATTATTTGTCAACGGATACATACTGCTGAGCAGTTCTGTCCCCATGCACATAAATTCTCCCCTTTTTCGCGTGCTTCCTCTTCTTTCCACGTATTTGGCCCACCCTGTGTTCATTTCGTCTTTTTTGTCATTATCCTACGTCGTAGTCTTTTTTCCTCTTATGAGCCCTTTAAAAGGAGAAATATGCATATGGATCAAAATGACGTCCTTCCCTTTATGGGAGGCATGTCGAGCTGTAACCATTTGTGGCGTTACGTAGACTTATATCCCTGTGGTTTTTCTAACAATACACGAAAGTTATTTCTCAGATATGAAAGATGTAAAATTAGCCACGTTAGGCTTATACTTATGTTTGCCTATCCTCATGAGCACGATACCTTCTTCCAATTAGCATATTTACATGAACGAAAATACGGGGGAAAACTATTTTTAGGTGTTTTCATATAAAAAATAATAGATTAAAGAAAAATTTATTTTTTGTAGTTTTCCTTTCTTCCACTGTTTATGCCATCTTTGGTAGTTACCATCCTCTGGCTAATAATATTGAGAAAATTGTAATTTTACAATTTACCTTTTAAAAATATAATGAGCTTTAAACGATGTCTCGTTATCACAGGAAAGGAGAAAAACGGCGCTATATCCCATACGGGGGAAACTGTAAAAATGTTTAAACGGTGCTTCCCCTCTTCGGCAACACGTTTGTGCCTTGTGCGATGCATACATTCGGCGTTAAAGAGGTTGTACATTGCGTGTGCATATATGCACATATAGCGAACCGAGAACTTGAATTTACACAGGGGAAATAGCTGTTGTGTATTACTCGTTTGTTTATGCTGGTAGGTGGGTCGCCAATCTTTAGGAGCAAGCAGTACTTCTGTGGAATGTTCTCTCTTGTGTTGTTTTTGCCCGTTTTTTTTTCTTTTTTTTTAATGTTCGAATGTTTACCTTTCCATCGGTGATTAATAGTCACTGTGCGTAACGGAGTATAGGCACATAAATATATACATGCATACGTACACTTACGCAAGCAAACGTTAATTGCGCTTCTTCCGTGTACGTGAGCGAGAACATACGTGCGCATGCAAATATGTGTACAAAGTGGAGATGCGCGCTTCATTTTTTTTCCCCTTTACCCTTTCCAACCGTTTTATGCATTTTATTTTATTTTACTTTATTTTACTTTATTTTACTTTATTTACTTTATTTTCTTTATTTTCTTTATTTTCTTTATTTTCTTTATTTTCTTTATTTTCTTTTTTTTGTGCTTAATTTTTTCCTTTGACTATTCCGTGCGTCCTTCAACTGTTTTTCCCATTTTTTCAAATTTTCATTTTCGAAAGCTAAGATGCACAGTGTAACACCTTAATGATAAAGAGCACTGCACTGCTGTATCGCCATTTTAGCGCTAGCCCCTTCCCGTTTTTTCCCATCTTTACTTTCCATTTTTTTTTTTTTTTTTTTTTTTATCATATCCATATCTTGTTACCCATCGTAAAATTGAATAGAACAAAGGGGATGTTCTTAATTATTGGGCTTTTTCCCCAAATTGATGCTTAATCGTTTGTGCGCATAGAGTGATATATATGTGCTTACAAATGGTGCACACCTACACATGTACGTGCATACATAAGGACTTGTGTAAAAGCGGTAGTAAGAACTCTGGAATGTTTTTAATCTAACGTGAAGGCATATCTAAAGGTGCGTCTCAACTGGCTTTCTTCGAGGTGCTAGTTTTCATTTGAAGGATACTACCTGTATAGGGGAACTCAAATTAGAGCACTCTCCTCCCCATCACTCTCCTCCCCATCACTCTCCTCCCCATCACTCTCCTCCCCATCACTCTCCTTCCCATCACTCTCCTTCCCCTTTTGAATGTTTTTCCATATATACAAAAGTGGAAAAGTAGATGTTTTTCCCCATAGAAGGGTAAATCCTTCCTCGACTAGACATTAAACCAATATAAGCCTAGCGCACCTAACCCTGCTCTTATCTAGGCTAATTTCCTTCTTACCGAAGATAGCATTATATGAAAAATGAAAAATGAGAAAATTACCAGGAAGGAGTCGCTTATATTTATAGCGTTCCTTTGGGTTTTATTTTTATGCCTAAATTTAAGAGTAAGCTGTGAGAAGGTTCGCAAATTAAATGAAGGAGAAAAGGAGGAAATAGATAATAGTAGTATACACAAATGTGTCGTTATAGATGCAGGATCTACAGGAACTAGAGTATACATTTATAATTACAAAATATCGAATAATGATAAGGATATGAAAATTTATATCCCTGCAATTAGTTATAGAACTACTCCTGGACTTGTGTACATATTAAATGATTTTTTTTCAAATGGAGAAGAAAAACCTTTTTATGATTATATTAACAATATAAAAAGTTTTATATATAATAATGTATTGGAAGAAGAAAGAGAAACGACATTTATTTTGCTGAGAGCATCAGGTGGATTCCGACTTTTGAGCATAAATAAATCAGAAAAATATATAAATTTTATAAAAAATTATTTCCTTAAAAATTTTAATGAGTTTTTGTTAATTGATAATTTTTTAATAAAGGTATTAAGTGGAAAAGAAGAAGCAATTTTGTCATTTGTATCCATTTATGCTCTTTTAGGGAAAATATCCCCCAACCCTCTTATATTTACAGACCAAGGAAAGGATAATGGTAAAATAAGATCGGTAGAAGAGTCCCTAGGAGAGAATATACCTTTGGAACAGGACGATGACTCTATTGGAGTTCTCGAATTAGGGGGAGCAACTGCACAAATAATCATTAAAATTCCCATGTCTAAAATGAATGAAGATATTTTAAATTTATTTAACTATCAACATAAAGAAAAAAAAAAAAAAGGAATTATAGAAGAAAATTATAAAAATAAGAATATAGTTAAAATACATTTTTTTGATAGGGATATATATCTATATTGTAAAAGTTACCTAGTATTAGGAAGACAAAATGCAATGAAAACATATTTACATTATATTGTACATGAGAATTCAAAAAAAGACTATACAAAGAATAAATATATGCATGTTGCATGTTTTCCAAAGGATTTTAAATTTTACATAAATAATTTATATGAAACATCCATAGAAGAAGATATACAAGAATATAATGATAATACACAATTGGGGGAATATGAATTTGTAGGTATAGGTACTGGTGATATTGATTTATGTAGGACGCAAATACAAAACATCTTAACTCACGCTCAAATTGACGTTTTACCCTTTAAGTTAAAAAAATTTATAAAATTATACGGAATTGAGAATTTTCACCACTTTGCAATTGTAAGGGGAGCAAAAATAAAGCCAAAAATAAAGCCAAAAAAAAAAGCAAAAATAAAGCCAAAAAAAAAAGCAAAAATAAAAGCAAAAATAAAGGCAAAAATAAATAATATGATATCAAAAAAAAAAAAAATATATATATAATGTCTGCGGCGCGCAGGCCGTTCGGTTGTTACCACATACGTGTTGTTTCATCTTCTGCATATCTGTGCGTTTGCATATATGTTTTTAACCTTTTCTCCTTTCCCCCGCCCCCTCTTTGCTTCAGGACATACTGAACCTCCCGGAAACGCACAACCCAATTTTGCTGAACACGAACATGTACCTGGAAAAGGCGAAAGAGCTTTGCCCCCTCACGATAGACGAAATAAGGAAGGTGGTCAGGCCCGACTCGAACATAGAAAAGGCGCAGACTTCCTGCTTTGGGTAAGAACGAGTGGACATCTCGATGAAGATGCAGCTGTCTTTTCTGCAACATGCAGATACCGCATCTCCCACGCCGGGGCCTTCCATTTCCCCCCAGTGCAATGGTCCGCCTCACTGCACCCATCGTGTGAAATGTGGTGGAGTCCACTATATATATATATGTATACACTTCGAAAGTGCAAGGTGTGCACATATGCGCGTGTATAGGCGCATCGACCGCGCCCATACTGCTACACCCTACGTGATGACACACCTTTTATTTTTAACCCCACAAACAGGCTGATATTTCTGTACGAATTTATGCGACACACCCTTGGGGTTGACAACCCCATATTATTTCACTCGACAAATTACGTAAAAAAGAGAGCGATTTGGAGAGGGTGAAGCAAAGAGAAGAGAGAGAGGCGGAGGAAAAAAAAAAAAAAAATATGTTAACGACATGTTCTCGTGTATGAACGCGCCAATTTATGCGACTATTTTGCATTCTGCCATACAAAATTTGTATCTTCATTTTCATTTTCATTTTCATTTCCATTTCTATGCTCATTGTGCAGATAAATAATACCGGCATAACGTGGACAATTGCCGTGTTGCTAATGGAACTTCCATCTCACCTGGATTCAATTCGAAAACGGAAAAAAGAAAATCCTCCTCATGATGAGCTTTAATTTCGAAAACAAGCATATCTTATGCTTTACCATGCGGCGGGGTTCCTCAATTTGCCGTTCTGTGCTTTCCATTTTGCTTTCGATTTTACTTTCCATCTTGGCCTCCTTGCGATTTTACCCCATTTAACGACTCCTTTATTACAATGTTTTTGTTGCACTCTGGGAAAAAAATATATAGCGTTCCCAGCTTATCGTTTTAAAAATTGTACTATCATCCATATAATACATTTTAAAGCGTTTGAGAAGTAGAAGAAAAAAAGATATTTTAAAATGGAAGACTTAAATATATGCTTACACGTGTGAATATGTAAGCGGGTATAAGAAGAATGTCGATACATACGGACAAATGCATGTCTCAATAATTTGAGAAAAAAAAAAAAAAAGAGAAAATTTGTTATTAACAAAAGCGCTGTTTTTTTTTTTTTTTTTTTTTTTTTCTTTTTTGTTTTTATTCGTTACACTACATGGCTATACATTTTGTCCCATTTTGTTCGTATCAACTTAAGTTTGGCTTTTTCGTAAATATGACGATTCAGTCCTTTTTCTTTAACGTATGCACCTTTTTTACTAAAGAAAAAGGGTACAATTTATTTTTACAAAATACAAAAAAAATGTGTATATTTTCTCTTTACACATGCATGCACACATTAAAAATAGGTGCCACAACTAACAATCTCCTATCTTCAAGAATGAGATGGGAAAACCAGGTAACCATGTACGTGTCGTTTAAACAATACGTTTACAATTATATGGTGCCTATCCCAAGATAAGGGAAATACAATACCATTTTTTTTTTTTTTTTTTTTAAACATATTTTCACGAAAAAATGCAAAAACCAAACATGTAAAATAATGCTCGATATTGCCTCTGCATGCAACTGTTTCTTACTTTCTTTTCCTTTTTTTCTAATCAAATTTCGTTTGTTCAATTGAGCTGAATGTTTTAGCGCCTTTTTTACGCCTATGTGGTGAACATTCCCGTGAAAATAACAGACCGAGGGCGGGGTTAATGTACTTGTGCCCTATTCTACATGGGCGCGCTACATTCGTACATGTATGAAACGCTTTCATGGGGATAGGAGAGGTGTATTTTTGGTACACTGCTTCCGTCTTTTGCCAGGCACAGCCAAGTTCGATTTCATTTTCTTCAAAAGGTACGACTTTTATTCGTGAGTGCTTCTTTCATTTTTTTTTTTGTAAATGGATCTTGTAAACAAGTATATATTTATGTATATGCATATGTACATGCGCTGCGCATGCGTATGTACTTATTTCACAGAACATTGAAATCCGTGCACGTTCCGTTAAACGCGAATTGCCGTGTAACAGTGGTAAACAGGTTAAAGCGTTGCTTGGAAGCGTGAGATAGCTGCATCCTTTTCTTTAAGTACTATTATTGCGCAATTTTGTACGTTCATATGTACATATAAGGGATCGATAAACATATACATGTGCCTATTTTACGCGCATGATTAACCGCAGGGTTCTTATGTATAGCTGAAAATTGCGTGACTAAATTGGGCGGCATATAAACCATGCAGAAAGTTGTGCCGCTCCTTGGTTACTTCGTAAAATAAAAGTTTGGTAAACGGAAAACGGCAAATGGCGAACGGCGAAGGGCAAACGGCAAATGACAAACGGCAAATGGTAAATTGATAAATAGCAAAATGCAAAGAGCCAAATCCACCTATTCCAAAATTACCGAGTTCTAAAATTTGCAAAGCTCGTAATTCCTGACTTACAGGTTCACGACCAGGCCTGGGGTGGGTCTGGCCTAGCCTTTGAAAGGCCCAGTTTTACGGTTTTTATTTTCTCCTTTGCACAACAAAATGGGACCCTTTTTGCGATATATATTTACGCATAAATAAGCGTTAATATATGTAAAAATATGTATATATATATATGCAAATACATATATTTTTTTTGGGCCACGAAAGAACAACATTTTACGTCATTTTTTTTTGAGGGAGGGGAGGGGGCACCTTGGGTGCGAAATTGTTCGGCAACCCATATTAAAGTTAAAATAGGGTAAATTTTTGAAAAAAAAAAAAAAAAAAAAAACCTTCCCCCTACTATGTTATTTTTTATTCGTCAATTTGTATACCGCATAGAGCAGTCGCGAAAAAGCATAATATGCAAACATGCAAATATGGAAGTGCCTATATATATTATATGCATAACATTTAAGCAGAGGCGGGTAATTTAAACTAAACAGCCGCGCAACCCAAGTAAATTGCTGATATGCTTTTGTTTATACTTGTTCGCCTATTTTTAAATGTACCTTTGCTCCTTGTTGCGCAATTTTTTACCGGCATTTTTGTTTTTTCTTTTTTCTTTTTTTCTCTTTTTCTCTTTTTCTATTTCTTTTATTTTATTTTTTTTTTTTTTTTTGCGCCGAACAACTAAAAGGAAAAAAGCCCTTTTGGTGACGTCCACTTTTTGCTTCTAAATTTTGATTCTTAAATCTATATAGGCAATAAACGTGTACAATATATGCTTATAAAAATAAATGCATACACTTCATATTGTTATATGCGTGTTGTATATTTATATATTAAATCCATATACATGTATATACTATATATTCGTGCTATATGCGTACCATTCAGCGTGCTTAACGTTTGCGTACAATTTTTCACGTCATGTCGAATGTTCACTTTACATAAAATTGCCTTTTGGATGGAAGCATGTATCACGTTGAAAAAACATTTTTTAAAGTTCCTCAAGTAATTTGTAACCATAAACGTATGTACATAAGGATACATATATGTCCCCGGTAACTCCCTTTATCGTATGCGTTTGCGCATGTTTGTATGTGTTTGTGCATGTTTTGTACACGGTGGTACACGTTTGTAAATGTTCTTTCATGTTTGTACCTGACCTGATTGACTGTGCCCGTTTGTACATGTTCTTACATGTTTGTACCAGCTGGTATATCTGTTTGTATATATGCGAGTTTTTAGGCAAAGTATTTTTTCTTCATATAAGCAGAGAGAGCAATATTCAAAAGCAAAGAAATTCTAATGTGGTTTTGAAGTAGAAACCTCAAAAAAAAAAAAAAAAAAAAAAAAAAGCTGTAAATGAAAGAAGATTTGGTATTTTATTATGAACAAATGAACAGGAAAAAAAAAAAAAAAAAAAATGTAATGCGTTTTAAAATTTATTCCGGTACGACGTGTACTGGTATATACATACATACATATACATACATACATATACATACATATACATACATACATATACATATATATATATATACATATATATATACATATATATGCTTATTACGCATGGAGGAAGGGCATCATGTATTATATGCACGCGAGTATATAATATTATACGTATAAAAAGGTTATCATCCACGTGCGTATATTTTTATCAGCGTGCCCTACCCGTTTGCGTATACATTCGATTAACACTACATTATACATGTCACATCCATGAATTCGTATTGTAAAAAAAAAAAAAAAAAAAGGGACACCTTCTGTTAAGTGAAAGGAAGAAAAAATAAAAAAGATAAAAAAAAAAAAAAAAAAAAATATGGAAAATAAAAAATTAAAAAATAATATATGTAACAAAGAAAACTTAAATATAAATAAAAACAAAATAAAGAATAGACAAATAAATATATCAAATAATAATGATAATCATATAAATAATAAAATTGTTAAGTTCAATAGGATAAATGAAACGTATGGCAATAAAAAATTTGTTCTAGAAAATATTTTACATATTGGTGAAGATGCTTACATGAAAGGTAATGAACTGGAGAAAGGAAAGAATTCCTATGTAGGGAAAGAAGACGCAGAGGAGGAGGAGGAAGAAGAAGAAGGAGAAGAAGAAGGAGAAGAAGAAGGAGAAGAAGACGAATACGGTGGTGAGTATGGAGGAGAATATGGCAGAGAGTATGATGGAGAGTGTGGCGGAGAGTGTGGTGGAGAGTGTGACGAAGAATATAATTCCCAGTACGGAGACGAGTACAGAGGATATAACGGAAACTTTCGTGATAGTTACCATCGTGGTTACCACGGAAATGGTGTTGATTACCCAGGAGCTCCATACCCTAGTGGGGAAGTAGAAGAGGAGGATGATTATCCGCACATTAACAAATCGTTAACATGCTATGAAAATAAAAATAGAAAAATTTTTTATAGGCATAACGTAATTAATGAGGAGCAAAAAAACATTGAGTTATTACTCTCGAGGCAAAAAAATTTCAAACGCTTAGAATCAATAAATTTCGATGATCTCATGAAAAACAATTTTTTCACTCCATTTGGTAATAATGATAAGGATATAATTTTAAATAAAAGAAATGCAAAACACGAAGATAAGAATAGAAGAAGTACACAGGAAGAAATGGACATTATGAATCTCGCAGATATGCTATACAAAATTAAAAAGGAAGAGAGACCAGGACACGAACAGTATGAAGACGAGGGAGAAGAAGAGGGAGAAGAAGAAGATGAAGAAGAAGATGAAGAAGAACAAGGGAAAGAAGTAGATGAAGGTGAAAATATAATCGGGGGTGAATTCGAATCAGGTGAAAAGTATAGACATGGAACACGGTGTGGGAAACACGGAAGAGGAGGTGGTAAATATCTACCAGGAGAGCAGTACATGCGAGGTGGTCAGTACCTCCTACCAGGAGAACAATACCTACTGGGAGAGCAATACCTACCGGCAGAGCAATACCTACCGGAAGAACAATACCTACCGGAAGAGCAATACCTACCGGCGGAGAAGTACCTACCGGCGGAGAAGTACCTACCGGCAGAGAAGTACCTACCGGCAGAGAAGTACCTACGGGGTACCCCTTACGGAGAAGAATACGGGGAAGAAGAAGAAGAAGGGTACGAACAAAATTACGAAAGGGGAGAAGACGAATATGAATATGAACCCGCGAGTGATAATACCCAAGGGGAAAATATAGGAAAGAAAGACGTGGAAGGAAATTTAGCTCATTTCGATGATAAAAGATCATATATAATAAAAAAAGAAAGTAAGAAAGCTGATATATTTATATATAAAAATAGTTTTACTAATAACAACGAAAAAGTAAAAGAAAAACAGCATGTTTATTCGAACATAGCAGATATATGTAAAAGTTACATAAAAAATATTAACAATATAAATAGACGAATACTAAAAAAGGAAAATAAACCAAACTCTTTCAGACAGAAAAAAAATTTGGCTGGTGCATACGCGGATGCCTATAACTTTTCCGAATTTCAGCATTGTGGGAACTATAGACTTCCTGCTAATAAAGCTATTGACAACCGTGCTGGGGGAAATAGCCATCCTGTGAACTACATGTTTGAAGATGCAACGGGGGGAGATGTTACAATAGCTAATAAAGTTCTGACGAGCAAACTACCGAGCTGTAAGCTCCCAGGGGGAAAATCTCCAAATGGAAGACCATCGGGAAGCAAAGTATCTGGCGGAAGACACCTGGGGAGTAGTGGTAGAGACATTAACGCTATACAGAAGGTTCTACGAAATGTTAATTTTGTTGAAGACGAATTGAAAAGACAGACATCGAAATGTGGTAAAGATTCACTAAGTGCAAATAACAAAAAACTTATTTTATCGAATGATATGGATCAAAGAAATATCGATCCCTCTTTTTTGTCATACTTTGATCAAAGGAAGAAAAATATTGAGCAAAAAAGGAGAAGGAAAAAACATAGGCAAAATGGCATAAACAAATTAAGTACAGCAAAGGTACTACCCCTTCCTAGCAATTACGAGCTTAATAATTTCAATGAGGTTAGAACATTAAACGGAACCAGTGACTCTCGTGGGAAGTATTTGGACTTGTACCCTAAGGCATGTGGTGGATACAACACACATGGTGGTTATGGAAACTTAGGATGTCATGGAGATCTCAATTTGCAAATTGTACATGGTGGACGTGTTAGTCGTAATGGCCATGGTCGAGGCCGCGCCTTAAGCCAAAACGTTAGGCGCGACACAAGACATGACCTCAGGCACACGCGTAGCCATAGCCATGCACACAATTGCGAAGGAAAACTTCCTGCCGAAATAATAAGATACTGTAAGGAAAATAACATAGTGATGAAAAATGATATAAATGATTTTATGAAATACTATAACGAACTTTATATGAACAAGGGCGTTCCAGTGAGTAGCCAGAAAAAGTACATGAACCCGCATATGCAAATGGAGTGTGTAAATAATCAGGACGCCCTGAACAGAGCAAGTAGGAGTAATTTGCTTTCCGAACGCTCGTGCAGAGCCCATGGCAGGGGGGGTAGCGGAAAAGGGCTCCACTCGACCAAGACCAAAGGCGGAAACAGCAACTCCACTGGTGTTAGTGGCGTCAGCAACGTAAGCAATGTAAGCAATGTAAGCGGTAACAATCATATTAACAATTTAGCGAACCTATTTCAGAAGAACTACTTTCATACGCTGAGTAAGGAGGGGAAAAAAGGCGGTATCGCGCAATGTCCGTTTCCGCTGAAGAATAGCACGAAAACCGCTAACGAGGATATGACTCTACAAAGAAAGGATTTAACGTACAGCAATTTTATATCACTTCTGAATGATATGGGTTCGAAAGGACTGGCATTTGCTAAGGAGGTCAGCAAAAGAAACATCCTTTCCCCTGAGGAACACACAGCAGCGGCATCTCCAAACAAAGCGAAGGGTAGCATCAAGTATGCTAATAGGTTATCTCCCAGTGGAAGCAGAGGAAGCGGCAAAGGGGGTAGCAGCGGTAACGGAAGGGTAGGTAGCAGCGGTAACGGAAGAGTAGGTAGCAGCGGTAACGGAAGGGTAGGTAGCAGCGGTAACGGAAGAGTAGGTAGCAGCGGTAACGGAAGAGTAGGTAGCAGCGGTAACGGAAGAGTAGGTAGCAGTCGTAATGGAAGAGCAAGGAGTAATAGTAACGGAAGAGCAAGGAGTAATAGTAACGGAAGAGCAAGGAGCAATAGCAACGGAAGAGCTAGGAGCAATAGCAACGGAAGAGTAGGTAGCAACGGCAATGGAAAAGTTGGCAGTAGCGGCAATGGAAAAGTTGGCAGTAGCGGTAGTGGAAAAGTGGGCAGTAGCGGCAGTGGAAAAGTGGGCAGTAGCGGCAGTGGAAAAGTGGGCAGTAGCGGCAGTGGAAAAGTGGGCAGTAGCGGCAGTGGAAAAGTGGGCAGTAGCGGAAATAGTAAGGAAAATGTCAGGGGAGGAGGAGACACAGCAGAGGTTACCCATGTTGGAATAAAACCGAGGAAAATAGCAAATGAAGATACTGTTATAAGGGATAATAAAACGGTTGAAGGGAAATTTAACCACAGTAGTATTATACGAAAAGATAGTAAAGATGAAGAAAAGGAAAAACTACTTTATTGTTATTATGAAGACGTTTTAAAATGCTATAAAAAGTATACCATTAATTGTCATGAAGATAATAGGAGTATATATTTATGCGATTTTTGTGATGTTAATATATTTAATGTAAATATTTTAACCAAATCAAATGAAGAGAAAAATTGTATGTACACATGTAATATATCTTGTGGTAGAACATTTCATAAAAAATGTGTAAGTCATATTAAAAAGGACAATAATAACTTCATATGCTTTTTCTGTTTATATGATATAAATTTTTGTTCTCTTTGTAAAAACATTGAAATGAATGACAAACTATTACCTTGTTATTATCCCTTGTGCAATATATTTCTTCATATGAAATGTATCGAAAATTTACAACTACTAAAAACAGAATGCTTAAAGCAGTATACACATGTATCTACATGTAGTAATAATACCATTGTACAAGATAAAATGCAAAATGAAGATAATAACGCAGTTAAGGAAGAAATGACAAACGGAAGGAAGGTTAAAAAGAAAAGGCACCATTATAGAAAAAGGAAAAAAAGGGGTGCAAAAAGGAAACTAACTACTCTGAACAAGAGTATAAGCAAAAAAATCCCAGGTAAAAATAGTGAACGAAATCCTACTACGAGCTCTGCTGCTAATAATGTCGGTTGCAGCGGTACAGAAAAAAATGAGATGAATACTGCTATGCAGTTGAGGGAAAAGACCAGTTGCATTTTGAAGAAAGATGGAGATCAAAAGGCTGCTACCCACAGCTGCGATAGAGAAACTCCGAAAAGAAACGACGAGAATAACGTAGAGGAGGGAGGTACCAGTTTGGTGCTAAAGAAATATATTTGCCCTCTACATATATGCTATGTGTGCAAAGAATTTTACATAATTAACTTGGAAAAAATGAAGAACGGATCGAACAACTGTCTCTTTAGATGTATAAAATGCTTCAAGTCTGTCCATATGCAATGCATGAATAACAACTACATAATATCGTACAAACAGAAAATAATGTTCTGCACAAGTCATATAGAATATTACAAGAAAAAACATATGGAATCTCTGAACATTAGCAGACAGAGGTTTCCGAAGGGGGGCGATGCAATTGCCCTTAAAAGGGGAGGAGAGGATGAAGAAGGACATGTCAAAGTGCAGCACACGCAGGACGTATGTCACGAGGGTGATGCAGCAGGAGTAGCAGCAGGAGTAGCAGCAGGAGAAGCAGCAGCCGCTGCCGCTGCTGCCGCTGCACCCGCAAGTGGAAACCGCGGTAGGAGCGGTGGTAAGGATGGCGATGAGACGATAACCCATGTGGAGAAGGAACAACCCAAGCCACACCTTTGTGATAAACTCCATAGCCATTCAGAGAAAGGCATCCAGATGAAGAATCATAATGAAAAGAGAAAATACGAGCATGAGTTGGGTAAAGTTCAAGAGCCCCAAAATGAGGAGGAGAAAGTAGAAGTGGTGGCAATAACCGACCTTAGAAAAAACATCACCAGTAGTGATAGTAGCAACAACCCCCATTTGACAGATAATAAAGTCAGTTGTGAAAGCGGAATTAAGGACATTGGAAGGGGGAAAATAGTATTCGACTTAACTATCGAGGGAAAGAGAAGAAATGCTGGTGCAAGCAGAAGCGGTTGTGCTGTTGTTGAAAATGCTATGGAAGGAAACCATCGCGAGAGCTGTGAGAGTAGTAACCTGAATAAATTGAATGGAACACCTGTTGTCGGTGACAAATCGGCAGACGTCCTAGCTTGTGTTGGTAGCACAACTGGTAATGTCAGAACAAGTCACATCTTGGAAGGCGAGTTAAGTACAAACGTAGCAGAAGTGAGAAAGGAAAATAACATGGAAAACAGAGTAGAAAACATGCTTAATGGAATTATGGAAGAGAACATTGCAAACGGTGCGAATGGCACGAGTAACACTAACAATGTAGACGTTGGGGATGCAAGTGTGAGAAAGGATAAAATACTTGAGGAGGAGGGAGGTAAATTAAATCAGAGAGAGCAGGAAGAAATAGTCGGACAGGTAGAACATCGAGATGATGTACCGGATTGCGGCGTTAGGAAGAAAAAGAGAAAGGTCACAAGCACTAACGATATCGATATACTGAAGAATTACAATTTAGACATAAATATTCTGAGCGACTTTACAAAAAATAAACCGAACTCTCCGTTGCAGCAGAATGTCAGTCCTCCTGCGAAGCGAAGTGCAGGTGGTGTTGGAAGTACTCGGGGTACTCGCGGCACTAGAGGTTCTGGTGGCGTTCGCGGTGAGGAAGAAGTTCCTTTTGCAGAAACAACCCCTGTGGCAACTCAGGCAGTAGGGGATAAGCAAAAGCAACGAAGGAAAAAATTGCCATATAATAATACCCCATTAGATGTGTCGCACACAGATGCATGCAAAAATGAGAGAAGAGGAAGAAAATGTGTAAAAAATGACCAATTAGCTATACCATCTAGTAGATTTAAAAGGGGAAACAGAAGAAAAAAGGCTAGTAGTCCTCCACCCTCACCCAGTGTACTTTGTGGTGTATACACAAGGGAATATTTCAGAAGTGAAAAAGATTACAACTATTATGTTATAATAAAAATGAAAAAAATAATAGAAACAGAAAAATATTTACTTTCGTTAAATGAAATTAAAATGGATAAAATGAACGAAGAATGTGAGGAACATATAAACTTATTGTTCACAATTCGAGAGGATTTCATAAACTATATAATTTTTCTCTTTAAGAGAGAACAAACCGAAGGTTGTAACACCTCCAATAGACGAATAAGTACAAACAGTACCGCTAACTCTGTTGGTGGCAGGCACAACGGGGATAACTTGACACTGATGGAAACAGGAAAAAACACTCAAGTTGAAAAGCTGCATGATCACGGGAAGAAAATGAAGGAGATAAATGAAGATGATGAAGATAAAATTAAGTGGGAATCGAGTGATGTGTTGAATATTATGTATAACGAGTTAAGGAAGACGCCTAATAGGTGTAGAGAAAAGAAAAAAACAAGTGACATTGTGGGCCGTGTGGTGGGTCCTGTGGTGGGTCCTGTGGACAGTGTCGGAGGAAGCACACACGCAGCTAAGTGCGTGAAGGAGGAATTGAGAAGGGAAGAAGAAGGCGGCGCATCATCATCCCTGAGAAGTAGAAATACAGTGAAGGGTAAGAAAAATGAGAAGAAAGAGAACGGTAATGGCAGTTTTTCAAATGTGCCTTGTAATGTACTAGATAGAAATAACCAAATGGAAGGCAAAAAGTGCAAAGATGAAATTATATCGAATGGAGCAGCTTACATTAACTTTGATATGAATACCGATTATAAGGGCTCAAGAATGCTAGAACGTGGAGACAAATATGAACAACCTTTAGGCGAAAAAGAAAACCGTATTGGTCGTAAGGTAAGTAGTTTACCTGGCGATGGTTATGCATTGGGAACTATGGGGGAGGCAAATATAACTGAAAGGGAGAGGAAGAAAATTTTAAAAAATGGAAAAATGGACATGAACGATTTCTTTTTAGTAACCCAAAATGCATACAAGATAGATATTAGTACTCTGAAAAAGTATAGCTCTTATTTGAACTTTGAGTACATATCAAAAAATGTATACTTGAGTGATCAAAATAAAAATCTACTTTCGTGCAAGTCCGATGATTACAGATGCCTTTGTCAGGTAGAGTGTGACCCCTACTCTTGCTACAACTCTCTGAGCAAAATTCAATGTTCAAAGAATCGCTGCAATTTGCCCATACATATCCAGGACAAGAAGTGCTTCAATCGCCCCTTCCAGCACTCCGCTATAAAGGACTTGGAGGTAAGTCGTAGTAGTGGCCGGCATGCGGTGTGATCGTGTGTATCCATATGTGTAGGTGCTTTTGTTTGTTATAGACCCATGCTTTTTTCTGTATATGCGTCTTCACACGGTTTTTTTTTTTTTTTTTTTTTTTTTTTTTTTTTTTTTCCCCCTCCTCCCCCTTTCAGATTAGGAAGACAGAAAGGACGGGATATGGCGTTTTCTGCAAGAGGGATATAAAAAACGGGGAGCTAATATGCGAATACGTGGGGGAGGTTTTAGGGAAGAAGGACTTCGAGGAAAGGATGGAAATATACCAGGAGGAGAGCAAAAAGGCAGATATGTACAACTGGTATTCAATTCAAATAAACAGGGATGTGCACATTGACAGCAGGAGGAAGGGAAGCATCTCCAGATTTGTCAATCATTCATGTTCCCCCAACAGCGTTTCGCAAAAGTGGATCGTGCGCGGTTTTTATCGTATCGGTATATTCGCTCTTCAGAACATCCCCGCAGGCGATGAGATAACCTACAACTACAGGTGAGCACCGTGGACGTGTTTTCATACGTGTAAACCTCTATATGGTTATTCTCAAACAAAAACGCGCATGTGCACGTTCACTTTCCACGAATTAACATATCTTTCACCTTTACACTCGCTAATTTTTCCCCCATTGCAGCTACAACTTTGTGTTTAACAACTTCGAGTGCCTGTGCAATTCGTATAACTGTATGAACTACCAAGTTAAGAAGAAGGAGGAAAGTGATAACGATATGAGTGATATCGAAATAACAGATAATGACATATTTAACCCAATAGAAAACTTCAACAATTTGCATAGAAAGATGCAAGATTGGAATATAAATTTAGAAAACACAGAAACAAAAACACTTTATCAGTACAACAAATATAATGCTACTAACTTACGATTAATGGAAAGTTTTTCAACATGGATATTTTATGACATGAATATTCAGAAAAAACAATTTCTTTCTCTTAAATCTAAACCTTTTAATGCTCTAAGTGAATTTTGGAAACTTCTTGTTTCATCCTTTTCTGATGGAGAGAAAAATACAATAAATTCCTTTAACTTATTTTTACCGTCACTAATTAAGGTGGGACAGTTGAGGCGGATACAACAGGTATATTGTTGTTCTCTTTTCTTTACATACATCATGTGCATATATATAGATAGATATAGATATATACATATATATGTATATACATATATATAGATATAGATATCATTTTTTTTTTTTTTTTTTACAATAATTTCCATTCCTATATTAATGTTTTTCCGTTCTCCTGTACAGTATAGCTACATCCTGCACAATATTGTTGGTGCTGAACACGAAATGTGGAACTTGATAGACAAAGGATTTGCCGACGACGAGGTTAGGAACCATCCAAAATTGACGGGTTCACCCACTTGTGCGCGTGTTTGTTCCGCGGATTTGAAATGCAAAAACCCCCCTACCACCACCACCACCACTACACACACACACATACACACACCCATGCAATATTTACACGTATATGCCCACTCCCTTCCCCCACTTATATAAATACATATGTTCCTCTATCCACGGACGACATACCCTCCTTCCCCTTTGCAGGTATGTAGAAAGTGCAAAAGCTGCGGTAACTTGACAATGTGCGACAAATGTTTTAACAGTTACCATCACATTTGCGGAAATATGCATTCTAAAGTATACAAAAACAATGAATTGGTTTTATGCAAATTCTGTCAAAAGTATGACTACAAAATACAGTGGATCAAACAGAGCCATAGGGATAAAATGAAGTACTCCATAGAAATTAGGACAAATGCGTTTTACAAAATAAATAGAGACATCATATCATTATTGGAAAAATCGGTTAAGTATACAGAAGACAAGTCCCTTCACTCCATTAGCGAACACAACTCTAGGGAATGCAACAGCAAAAAGCTCAAGCTTAAGAAGTTCCAGTACAAGTACGTAAAAATTTGAAGTGCGAGCGAAGAAGCGCAAACCAACCGAAGACAAAGCAACGGACGAAGAGCGATTTCCCATCCCTCTGTCTCTCTTCATATAGCCGTAGAAGGCATTCGCAAGAGAACGTTTCTGATCCTCGTTTACATCGTTCAGAAACAGCTAAAAGAGGGGGCACGCCTTTCAAAATACTAGCAATTTTTAGGCGATCTGCCGAGTAGTATAATCACACATAACAAACAAAATATACCCCTTGTGTATACAATACCCCAAACGTTGTAAACGCCGAAGAGAGAGGTGGGTGTAACACCTTCGTAGCAATGAACTAAGCACAGCATAATGCACCAAGAGGCGCATTTGTTTTTATATGACCAAATAGACGAGACCTAGACTGTTTCTAAATCACATAATCCGTGTTTTGCTTGCTTATTCCGTGGATATTTAACCCACGTGTAGGCAAAAAAAAAAAAAAAAAAAAAAAAAAAAAAAACACCAGGCGGCGAAAGCATGTGGGGAAACTGTATTCATCCCCAATGCACGCTCGCAGATATACATACGCATGCACATACGAGTGCATATGTGTGTATACCCATATTGTGATATGTATGAATTTGGTCTTATTTCCACTATTTTATTTTAATTTTTTGCATTTTATTTTTTCATTGTTTTGTATATTATTAAAATATTTTTTTTATCTTTTTTTTTTTTTTTGTATGAAAAGATATGTTTTTAATGATTAGAATTTCTATTTTTACGTATTGATTTATATATGTATTATGTACATCTGCTCCGCATAGAAGGCAGACATAAATTATTCACCCAATGTTTTATGCCCTATATTTATGCAAAATTGTTAACAAAATAATCTTGTATATTTTTTAGTATATATATATATATATATATATATATATATATATGTATGTATATATAATGCAAGTAATAATTGAAGTCATTTTTTTATTTTTATGCAGCTATTTATGTTATTCTCATGTAATGTTTTTTTATTTATTTTATTTTTTTTTTTTATATTTTCTCCATGTTAATGAGTTTAAATTAAAAATTACAATATGAAAGCAGAACTTCTCGGCGGAAATCTCTCTTCCAACTGTTGCTAATAAAAATTTCACGCTGTCTATTTGCACATGGCTTTCGCCGCTCTTCGGGCCTATTGCCTTGGATGCTTCGCGTATTCCGTATATTTTCGTGTATTTCACTCATTTCGCGTATTCCGTATATTTCGCATATTTCGCCCATTTTGCATATTTAGCCCATTTTGCATATTTAGCACATTCCTATTTCTACGCTTCGAGTGTGCGAGTTTTCCCGCACCGTGGAGACAGAGAAGAGAAAAAGTTATCTTACGTAGGTGCCTTGGTTGGGAGAAAAGTCTCTCCTCCTCTCGCTAATGTTTTCCATTTTATGCTTTTCAAACAGTTGAGTTAAGGGCCTTAATTTTTTCCCTCCCCTCTCCCTTGCTAGTGTGTGCGTTGCTACTGGTCGGATAAGCAAAAATTTTAACAACAAAGCTGGCAAATGTGAGGACAAATGTGAGGACAAATGTGAGGACAAATGTGAGGGCAAATGTGAGGACAAATGTGAGGACAAATGTGAGGACAAATGTGAGGACAAATGTGAGGACAAATGTGAGGACAAATGAAAGAACAAATGTGAGGACAAATGAAAGGACAAATGAGAAAACATGATCAAATCGACGACGACTGAATGCGCTTGTAAGCGGAATAACGAACCAGCGGTGGGTGCCATAGTATTGTACTTGCAATTTAGCAAGTCTTTTTTTTTTTTTTTTGTAAGCCATTGAAATTCTTATTTTTTGGGAAAATTTCTCAACATGTTTTTTTTTTTTTTTTTTTTTTATTCTTAAGTATTACACTGCATGGCATTGCTGATTTATAATTTCGTTTTGTACATAAGCATAAGCGACACAACTTTAAATTGACGTATGCGCATGTTCTGCTTTGTATTTTTTTTTTTTTTTTTTTTTTTAATTTTTATTTTACGCGCGAGTTCGTATGCGTATGGTATTATACGTAATAAGAATGGGCACATACATATGCACAAACATACGCCTTTGTGTGCTTATGCTAAATGATTTTTACTCCATCTTTTTTCCCCTTCTCTTTCTCCCATTTTTACTTATTTACAAAAATACGATTTAGAGCCATACAAAAGGTATTACAAAATTTCATGGGAAAGGGAAAAAAATAATTTCCCATAAAAAAAGTATAATTTACGGGAAACAAAATCCTTTATTTTTTTTTTTTTTTTTTAATTAAATACAGTAACATTTATTTTTTTTTTTTTTTTTTTTTTTATAGAAGCTTATTTGTGTATGTATTTTCATGTGCACAGTAATTTTTTTTTTACATTGTCTTTATATGCATAAACATGATGGAGATGGGTATATAACCTTCGATCGTATGAACTATGTGTGTTGCTACATTTGACGCATGCACGGACATAGTTTCCTTTTTCTCATGTTCATTTTGGAAATTTTTTTCACGTTTTGATCTTCTCTTTTTAATTAATATTTGGCATCCCTTTTTTGTCGAAGATTTTTTGGGGGTACATATAACATATGTACATATGCATTCATAGATATGAACGTGCACGTGCCTGCGATGAGGCTTTCTCCCCCTCCTCCCCTCCGTTTGCACAATAACGTTGTGAGGTACAAATAGTAGAAAGTATCTCCAACGCAGTGAAGAATAGAAGAAAGGATTTCACATTTGGTTAGCACCTCTGCAGTAATTTCGCTCCATTTGGACATTATTCTTCTTCGTGACGGTCTTTGCATTTTTCCGCTTGAGCTGTCTCTCTCCACACTTCACTTACACTATGGAAAGCAGAAAAACCCTGCGCATTGGGAAGAGCGTGGTGCACGGTCGCACGGGGCCGCTAAGGGGAGACATGGGACACGATGAGGAAGAGGGGGAAAAAAAAAATATAAAAGAAGTGTGTTCAAGTGACACAGCGGATGGTCACAATAAATACCCCGCGGACGCGTCCGGCAGCAGAAGCGGAAGCGGACGCGGCGCGGAAGACAAAAAGGGGGAGCAGCACCGGGAGCAGCACCAGGAGCAGCACCAGGAGCAGCAACAGAAGCAGCAACAGAAGCAGCAACAGAAGCAGCAACAGAAGCAGCAACCGAAGCAGCAAACAAAGCAGCACCAGGAGCAGCAGAAGGTGAGATCTGGGGAGGACAAAAACGCGGATGACGCAAGTGGAGAGGATATCCTTAATAGCCACTTTAACAAAGATGACAATGAACATAACAGCGGAGACATCTTCGAGCAGCTGCTACAGAGGGAATTAGCTAAGGGGGCACTTGGAGGGGGTGTCGTGGAAAAAAACGCAAATAAATTGAAGGCCAATATGGAGAAAGCCAAGCTGGAAAAGGTGGGAAAAGTTAACATGAAAAAGGGAAACAGCGGGGCAGGGGGAAAAACGGGGGGAGAAGATAAGGAGGAAGAAGCCGGAGCAGGAGCAGGAGCAGGAGGAGAAGAAGAGGATCTGTCAAAGATAAACCTGATGGAAAGAATCAATAGCACAGTAGCGAAACATAGAATGCATGGATATAGCGAAGTTATAAAGTGCTTTTGTACCGAAGGTGATATGGATCGAAAGACAGAAATTTTGGGAAAAGTGTTTAGAGAAGAGGACAGTGTACTGAAATACATTTCAGACACTAATTTGATATGTCAAATAAAAGCTACAGAAATGACAGATGCATATATTACAACATTGAAGGAAATATATATACATACATTTAGACACAATTTCCAAAGTGAAGATGCGGTAATTAACTCATTTGTAAATGAAAATAGAAACAAGTTATGTACAATTTTTACAAAAATATATAATGTTCTATGTGAAAAAATATTTACGAATACAAAATCCTTTGATAGTGGTTATAATATTGTATGTAAAATTATAGAGTACAGTTCTAGTGATAAAATTACCCTAAATGTTATAACGTTGTTGTGTGAATATATACATAATATATACTTAAAATCAGATAAATCAGTATCAAATATTAAGGGAGTAAAAATAAAAATAGTTTCATCTATATTGTTTTTATTTTACAAATTGTTAAATTCTTTTAGGGCTAATATAATATGTGTAAAAACCATCAATAAATACTGCTTCAAATTTAATGAGATGCTAGACAAATCTGTTAAGACAAATTTTTATCTTCTATATGTAGAGATATTATCACAAATAAAAAATTGTGATTTTCAAAATATAATTATGAATGATCTTAATAGTCAACAGAAGAATTATATAACGAAAGAATTACAAAAAGAAGAAAACAATAAATGCAAAAATGAAAATATTAAAAGTTATTTGATTAATCAAGGAGGAAATGAGGAAGAAATGTGTATTGATATGAAAAATAATTTACCATTTGGTTTAAACATAAATAATCTTATAGACGAAACAGATGTTTTTAAAGATATATGTACAAAACAATGGGAAAAGAGAGTTTTAGAAGGATCTATTGATAAAAATAGTACAACAAATAATACATCATTAAGTAATGAAAATTTATTACCTTGGAAAATTAAAGTAGAAGCAATCAATTTATTGTGTGATAAACTTAAATCAAAATATGCAATTAAAAAAACTTCATACATTAGTAATATACTAAATATTATTTACAAACTTTTGAAAAATGAATCAGCTTTACCTGTTGTTGTATCAACCTTAAAATTACTTCATATTCTTATTGATAAATTTGAAAAAGATATATACAATACTGTAAAAAATTTTTCTTTTATATTATGTTCTAAGCTTAAAGATTCGAATAAACAAGTATCTAATGCATGTATGGAATGTTTAACTAAAGCTATTAGTATGTACAGTATAGATATATTTATAGAAGATTTGTCGAAAAATTTAAAAGATAAAAATAATAACACAAGATTAGTTACCCTAGAATTTCTATTAAAAAATTTTAATTATATAGATAAAAAAAATGTTATACCTATTATTGAAATAACTAAACATTTATTAAATGATACTGTTGCTAATATAAAAAATACAACTTTTAAAGTTTACTCCTTAATTATTGTTAATTACGGAGAAGATATTTATCCTTCATTCTTCTCATCATTACCATCAAATAAGATGAAATCTATTGTTACCATGTGTACATATGAAACTAAAAATAAAAAAGGATTTAATGAAGAGGAAAACTCTCCTGTGAATGGTTACAAAAAAGGGGGAGAATTTGCACCCAATTATACTTCCAAAGGAGGTGATTCCATAATTTTAGGTAACTCAATTAACAATGATAGTGTAAACCAACGATTTCCTAATGATACTAGAGAACTACTTCTTCCAAATGATATAATGAAAAATTTATCATCACATAGTTATACATCTAAAATAGAAGCTTTACATTTATTATCTGAATGGATTAAAATTGAAATAAACTTAATGAATATAAATCTGAATAATCTAGTTCAAAATATAAAAACAAACTGTTACGATTTTAAGGGGAAATATACACAATTAAATACAGCAATTTATGATTTTTTCAACCATTTTGTAGATGTATTACACCATTTTAATATTAATCATTTGAATAATCCTAGTTTTGTAAAAATTATGAACATACTAATGAATCTCTACCTAGACAAAGCTACAGATAAAAAAGAAGGAATTATTTGCACGAACTTTTTACACAAATGCTTCCTATATTTTGATAATAATATTGTCATAGATGTTCTCATAAAAAATAATGATACAAAAAATGCAAAGAAATGTGAAGAATGCATAAAAATTTTACAAAAAATTTTTCTCAACAAAAATCCAACTACATCTAATGTGAATATAAAAACTCTTATTTATTTTTTAAAAAAATTTGTAGATTCTAAAAATACCAATTTGAAAAATTCATCAATTCTTATGTTACAAATATTGTGTAAAAATTTTGGCGATAAATACGTTTTATCTTACTTGGAAGGTATTTCGGAAAATATTCGCCAGATGGTCAAGGCGAAAGAGGACGTAGATAGGTTCGCGCAAAAACATGGGGCCATTTCCATCCCGCCCATGGCAAAGCAGTCTCACGGAAGACATGGTGTCACCGCGACTAATCTTGCACCTGGTCACGTCAACGCGAAGAGCGGTGAGCAGGGGAAGAAGCCCGATTTCGCTTCTGCGCAAGGTGCAGCCGACGTCACATTAGACGAATCGTCGTCCACCCGTCACAGAAATGTAGTTCAAATTGACTACACAAACGCGTACCTCAGTTACAAAGCTTCAGATGGGGTCCCGGAACTAGGACACCTCGAACAGAAGCAAGCAGATTTGGAGCAAAAAACGGGGTTGACAAAACGGACACAGGAACTGCGGAGAGACACAATAAGTGGCACCGGAATTAGCACAGAGGTTGTTAGCGGCGTAGGGGTCATCGGTCAAGCTGTAAAGAGCAAGTTTGTAAAGGGGACCATGGCGGGGGGGACTGAAGAAGAGGTGGAAGAAGCGGAGAGAGAGGCGGAGAGAGAAGCGGAGAGAGAAGCGGAGAGAGAAGCGGAGAGAGAAGCGGAGAGAGAAGCGGAGAGAGAAGCGGAGAGAGAGGCGGAGAGAGAAGCGGAGGAAGAAGAAGAAGAAGAGATGATAAACGTGAGCGATGCAATCAGGCAATACGTGAGCCAAATCTCGAGCGAGGGTGACTGCGGGAGGAACAGCGGCGGTGTGAACTTTTCTCCCCATAGTGTGGCTGTGAACACTTCGAAAATTATCAATGTGATCGAAAAGGTAGGGAAGTATTATATACACCCCGACAAACTGGACATGCTGATTAACAGCAACATGTTGCAGAAGATATACAACGGTAGTAAGAGCAAGTGCGTACGGTTGGTATACGTTCTCCTATTTTCGCTAAGGGAAAATACAGAAAGGTATGCAGATGTTCTCTTCGAGTTTGTGGTCAGAATTATCGACGATGCGGACGTGTCTTCCGAACAAATCGACAGACTCCTCACATGTATGTGTAAAAATATAGGAATTTCCAAATACATAACACAGATAAATAATTATATTCTGAGCGAGAGGATGCACAATTGCATCACGGGGGAAATCGTCACGGAAGGAAACGGCAATGGTGGAAGCGGTAACGGTGGAAACGGCAACGGGGGAAGCGGCAACGGTGGCAATTGCAGCAATGTGGTTGGGAAAAACGGAAAACGAATACTTAGGAGAAATAAAATACTTATTGTCATAAACAATATTAACACAAATCATATATTGTTGTTAAACGAAAAAGTTATAAAAAAAAAAGTGCTAAAGTTTTATTTAGATTTTTTTTTTGATGATAATGAACAAGTCAGGGAAAAAGCAAGTTTGGTATTAGATCATATTTATTCAAAATATGGAAAAAATATTTTTTTTGAGATATATGAAAAATTAACTGTTCATAAAAAAGAATGTTTACATGATATTTTTAATCAAATGAAATTAAACAGAGAAAATTTTTCTTTTTACAAAATATTTTCATCAAACAATTTACACATCAAGCGTTTATCAAATAATGAAAGTAACATTAGTGGAGCAACACCAACAATATCAAAAACAAAAAGTGTAAAAAGGCTTAGCTCTTTCAATAAAAATAAAATGATGAAAATAGAATTCCCTGCTTATTATAAAATAAAAGCAGATAAATTGAAATGGGACAAGAATTTAGATCAATCTCATCTCGGCTATCTCATGAGGGAATTCAAGTCTTTCGGTAGTCAGGAACTCATTAGCCACATGTTTAGCGAAAATGTGAACATGCTCAACAGGTGCGTCGATCCGCAACGCCTTACCGTTGTCACCAGTGGTGTGTGCACGTACGCATTTGCACATATATTATGCACACATATTATGCACACATATTATGCACACATACTATGCACACATACTATGCACACATATTATGCACGCACATTTTGCACGCACATTTTGCACACATACTATGCACACATATTATGCACGCACATTTTGCACGCACATTTGCACACCCACACTCACCACCCTTCATGCGTAGGAGTATCTCCTTTTTCAAGGATTACCTAGTCAACAGTTCCAGCCAGTCGACCTTCTTTTCAAAGTCAGGCTTCCTCGATTTGCTGCTCAAGTGGATATTCTATACGTTGTATGGGCACCAGAACAACAGCGAGCTTATATGCGCATCCACCAACCTCATAAGGATCATTTTAAAAACGATTGAGGATAATTATGTTTTCCTAAATGATCAAGAACTGGTTATTCTGGTTAACTTCATCTTTGATAAAATTAACAGTGCTGTCACATCCTCGGAAATAAGAAGTATTTTTTTTTTTTTTTTTTTTTTTTTTTTCGAGCTAAATTGCAATTTTTGTACATGTGTTTCCCCAAATCGGTATCTCTCCATTTTGCAAAATTTTATTACCCTTTTGCAGAAAAACTGAAGGAAATACTTCTCTGTCTGTGCTATGTCTCCAATCACAAGCTCTACTTCGCTCTTCTCCTGAAGAGCCTGTCGTCATTCGGCCAAAAGTAAGGCGAGCGCCTGCAAGTGCACGTGGGGAAAAAAAACTACCTACGTACGGATGTACACGCATACCGTGCACATTGTACATGCATATGCATACGCATATGCATACGCCTATTTGTGTACATATCTTCACATATACGGATACGCTCTTGTGAACTTGGATCGCCCTTTAGGAGGATTTGCGACTCTTTGGACGTCATACTGAAGCTCATAATCTTGTACAAGGAAAAGTGTCTTAACGTCGAAAGAGACGTGATGAAAATTTTGCAGGTGTTTACTGTGCATAGCAAGAATAAAAACGTGACCATATGTTGTTTAAAAATTTTTGCTAACATCCAGAGCTTTTGCCCCAATTTTTACAAGTAACCCTTTACTTTTCCATGTCCTCCTTATATCCCACCATCGCCAAAAAGCCTCGTTAAATGGAGAGAGACAATTTTCCCATCCCCCCCATTTTCTCCTTTTAGGTGCATAGACAATGACGATATTTCGTACTACCTAAAAAGTAAAGTAGACGAATTTATAGAAAAATGCCCCGACTACAAAGTTACCTCCAAGGATTCGGAAGGTTTGCCAACTCGAAGTTGGAGTGTGTTGTGCCAAAATGTGGCGAGATACGTGTATTCGCTGGGTCATCAACATTAATATGGCGTCTCCATCCATGCTCCTATACATATGTGTGCATCCCATTGTGCCCCCTTACAGATGAAGAAAACAACAGTGCATGCCAGAGCGAGAATTCGGAAGGTATAACAAATAAAAACATACACATTCACATGCATATGGGAATGCATGCGCGCATTACCGTGGCAGCTGCAAATAGTCTATGCAACATTTTAGCCTGACTTGCTAGTATACAGTGGTGAATCCATCCATCGGGGCAGCAAAACAGCAGTGGTTTAAAAAAAAAATTAGATGAAAAAATAAACTCGCACATTATAGCTTAGGCAGAAAGGCAAATGCATCTTTTTAAAGCACCTTGTAATGTAGTAAATCGTTCTTCCAACACTCACAGGCACTGTGTATACACCCATGCGAGCACATTTGCATACGTATGTGTGTAAATTTACATACGCATATACATATATGTTTTTTTTTTTTTTTTTTTTTTTTTTTTATGATGAAGAATCTTAATTCTGTTTTTCGTTTTCATCTATTAAGTTTATTTCTCTATTATTATTATTATTTTTTTTTATTTTTATTTTTATTTTTATTTTTTTTTATTTTTATTTTTATTTTTATTTTTTTTTATTTTTATTTTTATTTTTATTTTTATTTTTTTTGTACAATAATTTAACTTGTCAAGTACACAGATAGATTAATGTTCAGAAAGTGCAAATTTTCTTTATAGCCACTGCTGTTTGCTCGACCCAAGCCAGTTGCACGGCTTCTACCATGTGCATTTATACCATTTTTGCATGCGTTTAATCGATGAAATATTTTTCGATCGCTTTGCAAATGTTATGCAATTCGTGTGTCTTTATACAACGGATTCGGGTTTTCCGTTCTACCCCGTTGCTCCATTTTGCCATGTTTTACCCGTTCTGTGCGACTCTTTTTTTTTTTATTTTATTTTTTTTTTTGCTGACCCTTTTTCCCCGTTACCCATTATGCCCATTTTGTAGGCATTCTAAAAGATGAAGAACACATAAGATACGTGAACTACATGAAGGAAAATGCGAATAAGAGGGAATCGATAAAGAAGGAAGTAGAAGGTGCGCCCAGACGCGCGTTGCGCCTGCGCGTGTGCATGTGCATATGCATGTGCACGTGTCTGCGTATATGTCTTCACCGTCTTGGTCACCGCATAGCCAGCGCGTATCGCGCAAGCGTCCCTTCCCATAGCACGTTCCGTTTGCTACCTTCCACCGCAGGACACGTGAACGAGTTTCGAAAGAGCGTCGAGGAAATCATGGAGGTGAAGAAGAAGATAGAGGATATTGAAATCCACAAGTTAAATGAGGATTATATAAATAGCCAAATTGCGTATACAAGCATTTCCAACAATTTAAATTTTACAATGGATGCAAACAGTTATTCAAAGACAAAGGAGTTGAAGCATGTATTAGAATCAAAAAAGAGGGAAGGGGTTGGAAGGACTGAAAGAGGTGAAGGGGATGAAGGACCTGGTTCCTACGAAAACTCGCTCATATACTTCCGCTTCGTTCACCTAGCCTCACTTTTATATACCAATGATGTGGAAACCATTGCCAAGGTAAGATATCCTCTCCTCCGTATGTGCATATGTAAATGTGCGAGAGGAGAAAAAAGTGCTCATACTGATAAAAATGAAAATCCCTTTTTTTTTTCTTTTTTTTTCTTTTTTTTCCTTTTTTTTCCTTTTTTTTCTTTTTTTTTCTTTTTTTTCCTTTTTTTTCCTTTTTTTTCCTTTTTTTTCCTTTTTTTTTTTTTTACCCATGCAGGTGTCGAAGCTAATGGTAGATAATATCGTACAAGTGGGAAGGAGGAGTAAAAATGGAAATTTCATCCTTATGGAAAGTGGTGATTATGTTTTTAAAGATTTTAATTTATTTATTATTCTTATAAAAGGAGCAAATTATGCAATGCGATATTTATTTCAGAAAAGTTTTGGACAGGATCTAAGTGCATCTTATGTACATTTTAATGCGATTTTAAGTACAGTACTTTTGGTTGATATATTAATGAAAAAGAAGAGTTGTATTTCTAAACTTTCATATGATCATTTTTCTTTTTTTTTTATTAATATTATTGTATGTTTGAGTATATATACAAGAGTTATACATACCAATAAGTTTATTTATCTTTTTAGAAATGGTGATACAGCTCGAAATTTAGTTACTAGTATTTTAAACAATCTCTTGGGAAGAGAATTTTTAACTACTCATTCGAAGTTACTTGAATATGCATGTAATGTCTCTTTTAATTTAGGTTTTGATATAATGAAAAATAAAAAGATACTTCTAGATATTGTAAATAATAGTGCCGAATTTTATGTATATGTTAATACATATATAAAAATTCTTAACAAAATATACAGAAAAATTATGACCAAAATAGGAGAAGAAAATAAGAAAGAAAATATTTTTGTATATAGGATTTTACACGTGTTATTTTCTAACCTAAGTAAATATGATATATTTATTTGTAACATGGAAAATAAAAATAGTAGGAAAAGAAAAATAGGTAATGAAAAAGGAGAACATATAGGAGATGACAATACGTTACAACATAACAACAAAAAATTATGTAATGAGAAAAATTGTGAAGAAAATGATGCACGTCTTTCTTGTAATTCGGATTATTCAGCTTACGACTGTAGTGCAATCTATTATGAGCATCTTCGAGCGGAGGGACAATCATTAGGTGGACAACATGGGGATAATAAAAATGGTAATGGTTACATTGGGGGAGGAGATAAACGTAGTTGTGATAGAGGAAATTGGCGTAGTGGATGCTCGGGGGAAGAACTAGAAAAGATAGAAATTAATAGGAAACAATTTATGAGTAAGTATCTATATTTTATTCAACTAATTTTTTATGGTATAAAAAAAAATAACCCATTAATTCTTTTGGCATATATTACTCACGAAATTGTACATGCATATGGAGACAATTTAAAGTTCTATTTTTATAAGATGGAAATGCTATTGAACAAGGATTTGCGAGATGCTGTTAGGACAATTAATATAAATAACAGTCCAGAAATATACCCTTTTAATTTTTCCTTTGAAAATTTTATACATGAAAATAAACATTTTAAGGAGAATGATGCACCTATTTTTTGTTCATACAAAAATGTACTTAGTCAGTATGCACACTATGATGCTGAAGGTGTTTACAATAACTTTGATTTATCTATAGATGATGTAATACAGAAAAAAAGGGAATTCTTAGAATGTCTAAAAATGACAAATATAAGTGAGATATCCTTCAACAATAATAAATATGAACATCTTAAGGAAAATATTATTCAATACATTAACGAGTTAGAAAATTCACATGTACTGGACAAGATGGACAAAGATGACATTGTATCCGATTACGATTTTATAACTATGATGTATAAAATGCCAAAGATTAGCGAAATGGAGCATGCTCAGTCGAAGAATGACAGGCGGGAAAGTGCTTTCTGCGGAGGGGACGTAACGCGTGACATTCGAAAGGACGAAAAGGCGGGCGCAAGAAACCATTCGGAGGGTGTAACGCACAGCGCCGAGGGGGAAGTAGTAGGAGCTGGAGGGGCGGACGGAGTGGCAGAAGTAGTAGGAGCGGACGGAGTGGCAGAAGTAGTAGGAGCGGACGGAGGGGCAGTAGTAGGAGCGGACGGAGGGGCAGAAGTAGTAGGAGCGGACGGAGGGGCAGAAGTAGTAGGAGCGGACGGAGGGGCAGAAGTAGTAGGAGCGGACGGAGTGGCAGAAGTAGTAGGAGCGGACGGAGTGGCAGAAGTAGTAGGAGCGGACGGAGTGGCAAAAGTAGCAGGAACGGACGGAGCCGATGAGGAAGACGGTAAAGAAGGCACAGTGACCTTCATTAGCCATAGCATATATCTCAGAAATGAGACGATCGAAAATATCGACATGAACAGGCTGCACAGCAAGTACAGAGAGCTTAACAATTTTTCGTCCAATGTAATTAGGCAGAAGGAGAATGTTGAGGGAGAGGCAGACATCTGTGGGGCAGCGGGCAGGCAGTTGGTTCAGACGAGTACGCCAGACGACGCGCATCTTCGACATCAACCTGTCGGCGATCCGTGGCGTGTGAGTGGCAGCGCAGGAAAGCCTGCAGAATACGGAAGAACGAAACATAAAGGTGGAGCAAACGTTGGGTTAGACAGCAAGCACGAAAGGAGAAACCATTCGGATGGAAAAATTTCCTCTTATGATGGAAGTAGTTTGAAAGAAGTAGATCAAGTGAATAAAATGGATTTAAAATGTAAAATTATGAACAATCCAGAAATAAAAGGTAGGGCGCAACTGTTGCCTAATCAACAGAATAGAGAAAAATACAACATAGAGATGATGTACAAAAGTAAGGGAAGCGTATTAAAGAGCAATACCCACATGTACCGAGCTGAACGGGAAAACAACCCCCACTGTGTGCTTAAGAGGGAGAAGTCTATTGATAACGCGGCCAAACTTCTAGGTAGAGGAACTGGAACGAAAAATGCAAGCGCAAGCAACAACACAATGATGAAGCCATTTTTAAGGAGCAAAACGAATGTAAAATATTTAATTAATAAGTATGAAAAGAAAGGGGTAGGTAGCCAAAGCGGAGGCGGAGACCAAAGCGGAGGGAGAGACCAAAACGGAGGGAGAGACGGGACAGGTGCAACCTGCAGTTGGAGGGCATCCCCAATTATCTCGCAAAACAAAAGTATGGTAAACTCGAATAACATAAGCTGCAATAGCAATAGGGGAAACAGCAACGAGGTAAACAAATTTACAGGAGCGACGAACAAAATGGGTAACAAATCATCACCTCCTCTTCAGTGGGATCAGAAAAAAACACATATGTATGAAAGAAGTGCCAGCTCAACATTTGACATGAAGAGAAAAATGGACAGGCAGAATATAATTCATGATTTCTCTCCCGACAATGCATTAAAAAAGTTCACTACGAAGCGAAACCTTTCGAGTAGTCATTTTCCACATAAAAGCGAAAAGAAAATTTTAAACAAGAACGCGGAAGGTAGTAACACTAACGACATGCAGTGCGATAACCAAATTGTTGCCAAGGGAATCAGGACACCACCAGGCTATTTAACGAAAGGGAAAAACAACCATGGTATATAATTTTCACTAAACAAAAAAAAAAAAAAAAAAAAAAAAGAGGTGGCAAAAAATATGTAGACCTCTCAAAAGGGAGGGGAAACGCGTAGAAGTTTTCGTATGCAACACGCACAACATCATGAACCTTTTTCGACGACATTACAGAAAATGGAGACAGGTAACCGGGCCCCACAGAGTGCACAAATGCACACGCACTCAAAAAAGATAAAGTAACGCTTTATGCGCCACGATGGGATACTTGAAAACTGAGAGGGCACTTTCGAGTGGGGGAAGCGAACAGTAGGAGCAAATTTGTAAAACCGTCAATGAAGTCGTCCATACGAAAAGTTATCTCTTTTTTGAAGGCGCTTACTTTTGAAGGCGCTTACTTTTGAAGGCGCTTACTATTTTAATTTGTTTTGCGCCACCATAATTTTTTAATTAAACTAAACGGTAATTTGTTTAAAAACATCGTAAAAGTTGCAATTCGTGCATCTGGTTTGTTACTCAAAAAAAAAAAAATTTGGTCTAAAAGTGAGGGGTGAAGAGGGGGCACACGTCTGCAATAGCTTGCACATGCCCACGTGCATGTACATTGGGTTCTCGTTCCTTCGGTACGCCTAGGAAAAAAGTGAAGTTTTAGGCGTCTTCAAAATTTGTAAAAGTAGTCCTTGAAGGGGAGAAGAACCTGCTTTGTGAGAACGTCATTTAACCAGGAGTCGCTTAGCAAAGGGGTATTCAGATCAAAGGATGGAAAAGATATTTTACTTTTGCAAAATTGAATGCACAGGTAGTTATTTCTTTGAGTTATGGACATATTATCTGTGTTAATAAAGGTAAAATATGTCAGGTGTCCATTTTCAATTAAAAAGATAAGATTCAAAAATACATCCTTATTTACATGCTTCAAGTCACTGAGCTCTAAGTCGTGCATACGCAAAACCTCCTCTATGTCGTTCTCAACTATTCTGACGTCAAATTGCTCGCCACACAGGTGTATATGCACTCCTTCTTCCCGTAACCTTGTGATGCTTTCGTCGGAGTATTTGCTCTCGACACTATCCTGGATGATGTACAAGTAATATCCCCATAGAGGCTTGCTCTCCCACTGCAAGGGAACGATAGGTTCGATCTGTTAAAAGGGGGTACACGCTAGGAGACGCAGCGGAGACGCAGAGGAGCTCATATCGCCACGATGTATACACACTGCATAGTACACTTCTTAACATATTAACTCTCGCTTACCCGAACATCATACGGTAGGTGGTAGGTTCCGGATGTGCTCCGTATGAGGTGACTGGCCTCCTTTCCCCTAAGGAATATGGAGCCGTAGGTATGAACCTCGTATATCCAATGGAAGGTAACGATCTTGGCCTGCACTTGGAAATTCTTGGCGTGGTATTTCTTATGCAGTGTGTCGTTTAGGCTATACAAACTGTTTATGTCTGCCTGGAGGTTTGGGTTTGATATATCATTGTTTAGCACAATCCCCACTATGAAAATGTTGGCGTTGTGGTACTTCCTTATCTCTATCTCGCTTAACGTTATAGCGTCGCTTATATTATTTCGGTACTTGAAGGCGTACTTTTGCTCCCCATCTGAGTACTCGATTTCCTTCTTCTTCAGCACGTGTAGCACTAGGTCGCGAAGTTTTTTCTCCTCCTCGCTTGTCTGGTTCGAGCCGCCGCGAGGGGAACTCTCAAGGTTAATACCGGCGCAATTGCCAGTGGTACCGTCAGCAGTGGCGACAGCGGTGGCGACAGAGATAGCGACAGAGGTAGCGACAGAGGTAGCGACAACGGCACCATTCGGGGGCGCACGGGTGCTTGTGCTTCCATTGATAAGGATAAATATGCAGGTAACCACATTATCGGGTTCTACTTTCCGCACCACAGCTTCGTTAATTACGAGGGTACTTTCCTCCGCTTGCGCAATATCTCCTCCGTTTGTAGTGCCGGCACCTGGGTCTCCTCGATCTCTTAGATATCCCTCACCTCCGTGACCTCCTCCACCTTCACAGCTATCCTGAATTTGCTTCAGTGGGGCAAGCACCTGACTAGTTTCCTCTTTTACGTCATCCAAGGAGTCCCCTTTCTCCCCTTCCATCTTGTCTATACCATTTGAGTTCAAAATTTTGTTGATAGATTTTTTAAAAAAGTTGTTACATAATTTATCGACAGTATGTTCACTTGTTGAGTTTTCTCTTTTTGATTCATTTTTTTTTTTTTTTTTTTTTTTAATTTGATTAACCATAAGATTAAAGTAAGAAGGTTTGAAAAGTGGTATACTTTTTAGTACTTGTCCTTTTTTCGAATGAGTGTTAATGTAGTGCAGACAAATTAAAGATATGTATGAGTCAAAAAAAATAGGATTAATGAGAATTTTTTGCAGAAGCGTATTCTTTTCATAAGTCTCCAACAAAAATATTATTTTTTTTTCTTTGAGTAGAATTTTTGTATAATTGTCATACATATCGGTTAGGTCGTTTATAATTTTGTGAAATTCTTTATCATTAACAATCGTGCAGACTTTTCTTAAATTTGGAATTCCCTTGCTAGCATCCATCGAGTCGTACACGATATAACCTTCACTCAGGGGGGAAAGATTCACCCCACGCATGCCGTGCACGCTGCTTCTGTTTCTGTGTCTGCTTCTGTGTCTGCTTCTGATTCTGCTTTCGCTTCCGCTTTCGCTTCCAGCCCTGTCATATTTCTGGCTCGTGGGAAGAGCAGCACTGTGTTGGCCAAATTTATCCCCTCCGAGTGTCGTATCCTCGCAAGTGTCATCTCCTTCGTATAATACTATGGCATCTTTATTCTGGTAAGCAGGTCCGTCACAAGCAGGTCCGTCATAAGCAGGTCCGTCATAAGCAGGTCCGTCATATGTAAGTTGTAAAAAATCATTATCGTCAAAAGAGAAAGGCATATATTCCGAATTTTTGTATAATTTCCCATTAGATATAAGGAACTTATTAATTGGTATCATATTTTGCAAAAATTTATGAACATGCATAAAATTTGTTTTAATATTTTTTTCAAATTTTTTAAAGTTTTCATAAAATTTATTTTCTGTTATATTTAAGAAATGAAGACATTTATTTTTTCTTTCATCATATTCTATATTCATATAAAAGTTTTTTATGACATTGTACCTGCTCATATAATGTAATCCCTTAAGTAAGAGGAAAAAATTATATGGCAATATATTTCCTTGTATATGAATACTTTTATAATCAAAATTACGGTTAATATCTTTATGCACATTGTCATCAAAATTAATTGTATTTTTATGCATTTTTGATAAAAAAAATAGAAAATTACATATAATATAGTATATTTTTATTTTATCTTTTCTCCTATTAATATACTTTACTACACATCTGTAAAAATGTTTCACATCCTTTTCACATATTTCTACAACATTAACATCGTAATTAAAATTATTCGGCAAATTAATTTCTTTCATAAAATCATTTTTCATTTCATTATAAATGTATTCATCTGAATTTACTTGCTTATTAAGCATATTAAAAATTTTTGCATTATTCACAAATCCTTCGTTTGTACTATTAAAATCGGCATACTCATTTTTCCCATCTGTTTCCCTTCTCTCATTTTTAATGTTTAAATAGTTACAAATATCTTGATTTTCGTAAAGTACTAGACCTAACTCTACTTCATTTGCAGATTCGGTTTTTTCCCTCGATGCGTTTTTGCATAGACTACTTTTCTCTTTATGCGTTTCTTCCTTTCTCTCTACATCCTTTTCCGTGTCCTCCCCCTTTTTTCTCTTTTTTTTTTTTTTTTTTTCTCCGTCGCCACAGTTGCTATGTTTTCCGTCAATGGTGTTTTCTTCTTGGTTGAACTGTTTCTTTTCTCCTCCTAAATTGTCACTATTGTTTCTTTTTTTCCCAACTTTTTCCCCCGTCTTTCCAACTTTTTCCCCCGTCTTTCCAATTTTTCCCCCCGTCTTTCCAACTTTTTCCCCCGTCTTTCCAATTTTTTTCCCCTTTTCCCCTTCATCATTTCTCCTTAATTCTTCCGCACCAAGGTTACCATCTCCCTTACTTTTGCAGCTATTCTCTATGTTGAAACTTGCAGACTGTTCCATAATTTTCCTATGAACAATATTATCATCATTTTGTTTCATAAGGACAGTTCCTTTTGGTATAATTTTTTTATTCGCCAAAGAAATCTCTCCCTTAGTCATTGGTACAAAAGAAGAATTTTTTAAATTATCATAATGTTCTTTTTTTTTTTTATAATATTCATTATTTTTAATTTCTTCATAGAAAAGGTCATAATAATGAACATTATTTTCTTTTAACATATTCATAAATGCCTCAGAATACTTTGTTAATTTTACATATACTGGTGTAAATATTCCACAGAACTCACTAGTCATTATTAATGCTTGTTTTTTTTTTTTTTTTGAATCATGTAATTGTACTATACAATCATTTAAACTTTTAAGCAATTCATACCCACTATTATCTTTAATGTCTTTTTTATCTGTTTTTTTACGTGATTTTTCTAATATTTGTCCATCTTTTTCGTTAAAACTCATAAAATAATACATACTCTCTTTAAACAGGTAAACTATCTTTCTTAACAATACATCTTCATCTTTTTCAAAATGTTCTTCTTCGTATTTCTCTACTTCAAACATGTACCTCTTGCTTTTTCCCTGTAACAACGGTTGTAGTTGCGGCGGAAATATGTGCATGAGAGGGATTGAGGTATACTTATAAAGGGGAAGAGAAAATTAGACAAAGTAACTTATGGAATGTGCAAAATGATACGCAATAACTGGGTGATGTGCCTTTCCTATGGCACCTATTGTTCTTCCTTTACCTCATCGTATCCCCTGTCGATTTTGTCAATACCTTTTAGGGCATATCCCTTTGAGAGAAAAGTTGAGTTGAAATGCTCAAAATCGGCATTTTCGTCTGAACAGAAAATGGGTAGAACGTAATTAGGCCCGTTTCTCAATCACCGGGAAGGTGCACACAGACAAACAGGCTGGCGGTCGGACAGGCTGCCGATCAGACAGGCTACCGATCAGACAGGCTACCGATCAGACATGCTGCCGATCAGACAGACGAAAAAGCAAACACGGACATCTGCAAGTAGTCAAAAGTATGCACGAGCGATTGCTCGTATTGGTATCTGCTAATTTTTTCGCTCCTGCTCTCGTTTGCTTGTCTGATCGACTGCGCGCGACGCGTTCATTTCTCTGTTACGGCTGCTGGGATGCAGGTTGTCCGGATAGGAAAAGGAGTGCGGATTTCTCAAGCTGTACTTTAGGTATTTATGCCATTGACTGTTCGAATCGTACTGTATCTTTATTCTTTCTATTAGCAGCGTTTGGGTGATGTCCTCGTAACTCACCATGACTCACCTGCTGCAACTATACAAATGCGTAACTTTTATGAAGGTTATTAAAAGGAGAAAAAGCAAAAAAAAAAAAAAAAAAAAAAATATATATATATATATATATATATGTATATATATATATATGAGCCTGTTTGTGTATTTTTTTTTTTTTTTTTCAAATCCTTCTGTAAGCAAACATTTCCACTCGTTTTAGTTTGGGATTGGTTTGGCAAACATTTGAATTGCCCGGGGTATGCATTATACCGCAATTGAAGACGTGGAAAAGGCATACACAGAATAAACGAGTAATGGCGTACTTTTTTTTTTTTTTTTTCCCCCACCCCCCTTTTGTTTCTCTACCTATATACATAAACAAATACGTACATGCAAAAAAAATAAAATAAAAATAAATAAAATAAATAAAATAAAGAAACAACATATATGGGTTTAGGAGGAACAAAAAAATGGAGTTAGAGGGCACAAAAAAATATCTAATGCGGAAACTACAAACAATGCCTAAAAAGGCCAGGAATTGCGAAACATGCTAAGGAGAAAGCAGAGGACGGAAGAAAATCGAACGAAATAATATTTAAAGTGAAACGAGCAGAGGAAGAAGCAAGAAATGTTAGCAGAGGAAGAAGCACGAAATGTTAGCAGAGGAAGATGCACGAAAGACGAGCGGAAGAAGGATGAAAAACGCGTAATCATTTTCTTATACTTATTCATGTGAAATCCCTTCTATTGGATGAGTTCACATTTCAGAACTACACAATTGCCTCGGTAAGGATTCTTCAGGCAACAAGTAAATGCTTGTGCGTGCACACATGACTAAACCGTTCATTAATAACTGGGGATGCATTTTAAAAAATTCTCGTTTGTCATTTCTTTTTATTCTCCTTTTCTGCAGTTCGCCAGTTCCACAAAAGAGGAATATATATATATATATATATATTTATTTATTTATTTATTTATTTATTTATTTATTTATTTATATATGTATATATTTTTTTTTTTTTTTTTCTTCACATTTCGTGTCTTCTATAATGTGATATGCAGGGCATGCACATACATGTGCGTACACCCATGTGCATATGCCTGTGCTTCTTTGTATGTATTTGTTTCATTTCACTATTTAATTTTGCGATTAGGTGCTAAATGTAACCCATAAGGTTGTCTTCCCACATTGCGGAAATTCTTTTCTCTCGAATATAAAACAAGAGTGTGGGAACGAATAAAAGAGAGGAGATACAAAGGGCGGCAAAAAGAAAAGCGCTTTAACCCCCTCTCCTTGCTACATGACCTGAACCTTTACCCAAAAAATCACAGGCAGGTTTAACAACTCGGTCTTTATAGTATCTAGGCTTACTCAAGCGAAAAAAAAAAAAAAAGTTACAAACGTAGTGTACTGTACAGAGTAATATGTGAAGGCAAAAACGTTCATCAGAAAAAAAAAAAAAAATTGTTTTATGTATCATAATTTTTTCCTATTTGTTGCCGCAGATTCAATTTTTTTTTCTCGTCTATAATGAACAAAAGGAAATAATTCCTCATTCCCTTTTAAGGGGGTCAGCGAAAGTTAAAATTCGAAGTAGAAAGAACTGCTCATCATGTACACAACAGGGGGAATATGCGTATAAAGGGGGAAAAAAAAAAAAAAAAAAAAAAAGAGAATAAATAAAAGGAAAGAAGGTAAAATGAGTAATATAAATCACGCCTTGCTCTGTACAAAAATAATGGACAAAATGAGGAACAATATGCTGCAAAAAAAAAAAAAAAAAAAAAGGTGTAATCATTTTTTTAAAAACCGCAATTTGCATGGTATATACAACCACTCATGTACAGACAACACAGGTCATGTGAAGACATTCACTGAATTTGTTGTATTTAAAAAAGCGCTAGCTTGTAATTACAATAAAAAGAAATTTCTTCTAAAATTGTATCTTAATATATAACTTCAATTTTTTACCCCCATCCTCCATTATCCGTGCTTTATTATATTACTACACTGATGAAGCTTTTTTTTTTTTTTTTTTTCTTTTCAAAAAAATTCTTAAAGAGGAAAATTGGACTTTCTTTCGTACATCCATACTTTCTTTTTTTTTTTTTTTTTTTTTGTAAATATGCTTAAAAGTTTAATGAAAATTTATTTGAAGAAAAAAAAAAAAATTGACAAATATAGGTACTCCAATTAATAATACTTTGAAGTTTTTTTTTTTTTTTTCAACACATTTCACAACATTTCACTTTTTAGTCTTTCATAAAATGGGGTGAACTTCGATGTTGTTTTGAAAAATGGTTGTATATATGCCTCTCTTCAAGAAATTGCGATAAACAAAAAAGACATCAAGAGGTATAAAAAAAAAAAAAAAAAAAAAAAAAAAGAAAGGAAACATTCTTCTTTCCATGCACAAACATACATTACAAATGAGACATCCCCCCTTCATGAAATATGCACTAGGTATGATTAAACCCTTATATTTTTTGACGAATTTTCACTCTTTTTTTTTTTTTTTTTTTTTTTTTTGGTGTCCTGCATAGGCATATATTTAATTAAAAACGTCACTGATATTAAAGCGCAACACGGCTTGGGAATATAAACATACGTACATGTGTACACAATTTTGTAGAAATAGCAACATGTGTTTATAATGTATACACTTTTTTCCTTCCATCTGTGAAGAGGTAGTAAACGTGTTACAACCTTAAGAGAACCGTCCCCTTAGTTTTGCTTGTATCAAGGAATAATTACACAACTGTTAAACGGACTTGGTTAAATACACAAAAAAATTATAGACAAAAAAAAAAAAATAAAATAAAAAAACATTCTTTTCCATTTTGTACATGTAGCATTATACAACATTTAAGTAACATTTTAAGAAAATAAAAAAAAGAAAAGAATATTCTCCTTGTTTTATTCCTTCACCTCCATCCTTAAAATGGAGTATACACAAAATGAAGAGAAGAAGGAAGATTACTTCAGTGTCATAACAAGCTTTTTCAACTATTTTATGCCAGGTATTTATATTTCGTTTTATCCGTATGACAGCGATTGAAATGGAGCACTGTCAATAAGGAACCCTTTCGTTGAACATATCGTTAATATTTCTTTTTTTTTTTTTTTTTTTCTTTCTTCTTGAGACAAAAGGTGGCCAGGATAATACCAAACCTGAATCTCCCAATTCGGGCAGAAAACAAGACAAAGGAATTTCTGATAATCATAGAAAAAGTGTGCAACAAATTGTTTACAACCTAAAGCTGAAGAGAGCATCCGATTTTAACATACCAAGCAGGTTTAATGTAAACACCTCAACTAACAACGATAAAGGTATATTTGGCATCTTCGCCTTCTCTACCTACTGTTTACCAAAGTGTCCCTTTTTTTTTTTTTTTTTTCTTTTTATCCCCAAGCCTATTTGTATTTTTTTCATTTTAGGGACGAAAGAAAAAGCAATTAAAAATAGGAACATCCTGGATAGTGCCTCGCCTGAGGCGTGTGTGCAGGAAGACAATGAAAAAAACAGCCAAAATGAATTTTACCTGAACAAGTCAGAAAAAAAAAAAAAATCGCAAAAGGATTTTTATTGCCTGTCAGGTTACGATTTTTCCGAAGGGGAGTCATTTCAACTGAAAGAGCAAAGCGAAGGTAAAAAGGAAAAGAAAGAAAGGAAGAAAAGGGGAGAAAAAAAAAAGAAAAAAAAGGAGAGACAAAAGGAGAGACAAAAAAAAAAGAGAGAAGGATGGAAAAGCGGCTCGGACGAAAGCGTAAGCACAGCAAGGGGGGAACAAGAAATAGAAGAAAAGAAAAAGAGGAAAAAACAGGGAAAAAAGGAAAAGAATAAAGAGAGAGATAGAGAAGACTGTAAAGTAACAGACGTTATGAAAGATCACACTCGAGAGAAGAATCAGATGGTGACTTGCAAAGAGAGAATGAGTAAACAAGCAAATTCCAAGGATGAGATGGACCATCCAAGTGATCATTCCAGGGGAAGCAAAGATGAGGACATTGAAAGGAAGAAAAGCAACACTTCCATTAGGGGTATCCTTACAACACAACTGGACAGCGATAATTCGAACAGTTCAACATCTTTGAAGTATAATAAAAATGAAACTTCGAAGAAGAAAGGTTATATAAAACCGCAGGACGGATTGAAAATAAATTATATATCAGATAGTAACAAAAGGTATATAAGCATATGGGGTAGTAAAAAAAAAAAAGGTGATATTATAAAATTACCAAAAATTAATTTAGTAGCCCATAGTATGTCTAATTGTAGGGAAGAAAATAAAACAGATGAAAACGATACAACTGACAAAAGTTAACATTTGGTTATTTACTTCTCAGCATAGGATGGTCTCAAAATGTGTACACTGAAGTATAGGGCACTGATGGGGATGATATGATTGTTGCACAATTTAAACGTGTGTACATGCGCAACATGCGATTTTGGCAAAATTAGCAAATAAGATCAGTTTATTTTTCCAAAATGAGCAAAGACACATTTCTGTTGGGGCAGACAGTGGAGTAGAAAAAAAAAAAAAAAAAAAAAAAAAATTCAATTAAAAGTTTACCAAACTACTCTTTACACAAGTGGGAATAGTAAGTATGTACATACTTGCGCGAATGCGTGCATCTTTCCTCTAGGATAGTAACTCGAAAGAAACTTTCGTAATAACATACACCTTGACTCTACAAAATAAATACACCCTTTGGAGTAGATGAAAACGCGAGTTGCATATTTTTTTATTAACTTTTTTTTTTTTTTTTTTTTTTTTTTTTTTGAAAGACTATTCCTTTATTTACAATGGCATACTATCACGCACAAATTTAAATTCGAATGCAAACTTACAAGTGTGTTAAAAATAAACACGTTTTAAGTTGTCTATCTAAATATAAGTGCGCATACGCATGCATATACTTTTTTTTTTTTTTTTTTTTGTGCAATAATGTAAAAATATATTTTGAAAAAAAAATAAAAGGTTGATTTTGTCACATAACTGCATTTATGCAATACGTACTACTTCATTGACTCGTTCGAAATATTGACTATTTTTTCCTTTTTTTAAACAAAAATGGGTATTTTATCCTTCTCCATTTTTTAAGAAACTTTTTAACTTTGTAGATATATGTTTCACTTTTTGTTCAAAAAGGTTAAGCTTTATTTTGGGGAAAAAAAAAAAAAAAAAAATGAAAAGAAAAAGGAAAAGAAAGAAAAGGAAAACAAATACGATGTAGTCTCATGCGACGAAACGCGAACGAGATATTGCATAATAGGGCAAAGTATGCCCACAGAGATAGTTACATAAATCGGATGAACAGAGACCCGACAGATATTCACTTATACATTTTGTTTTCATGCACAATTTTGATAATGAACGAAGTGTCTTTCCGTTAACAGATATGTACATTTGCTGGTGTGTGTTTTAATGACACTTTAATAAGCACGTTACCTTTATTTATTTATTATTTTTTTTTTTTTTTCTAGCAAAGTGAATATGCCTCATTCCGTTTCGGAGAAGGCGATTAACATGAAGAGTGTATTATTCGAGTTAGTAAAAAGAAAGGATGAAAAAATTTACCATTTTTTAGAGCAGGATAAGGATTTGATCAACTGCCAAGATGAAAACGGTTAAACTAGGGAGAGACAAAAATGTGTCTAAGTAAAGATAAAACTCAAACGAGTCTTCCCATAAACGTGTATAACACATGCTCACAGTACTGCATACATATGCACGTGTGCATGTCCCGTATGCATTGCTCATTTTTGCTTTCATAGGAAACAGTTTGCTTCACTGGGCGGTCTTCCTAAGCAATGTTTACTTGGTTTGCTACCTACTGGAAAAAAGTAAAAAAGCAACAAAAAATTAAACCGTTTATTGAAATGCTAAAGAAAAGAAGGAAGTGTATACATGTAGCGCATGTGGGTGCGCGCTTACGTAGAAAAATACCCACCTAATATTTGCGTTCCCTATTTTTTCTTTTAAGATGCTGATGCGAACATAAAATCGGGAAACGGGCAGACGCCGTTGTTTTGGGCTGTATGTACAAATAACATTTTCATGATATATTTACTGAACAAGTATGGATGCAATTTATATGAGATTGACAATAAAGGATATAACTGCTTAACAATAAGTGTCCAGTATAACTATGTTTTGTCCTTTTTCTATTTAATTTATTTGGGTGTCCCAATAACACATAAAGATTTTAACAACTGTTCTGTTCTGGACTGGGCTTCGTACAACAACAATATTTTTTTCCTTCGCCTTTTTTCAACGTTCATAAATAAATTGTACTCCATTCATTTGAGTAAGCCATCTTCTATCCTACACAAGGCTGTACTTGGAAATGCCTACGAGGCCGTTCTCTATTTGATTTTAAACAACCTTCAGAGTGTCCAGGACATAGCGACGGACGACAACGTAATGATGAATACACACACACGCACACACGCACACACACACATGCGTACCTTCGGGCATTTGTATCAATACCTGGAAAAAAGGCGGACGCAGCGAATATATATGAAGAACGACACCCCTATGAAAGCTGCACGAATGCATTACTTTTTCCCGTGTACACACGCGTAAATATGTATATAATTTAGTGCACGCAGGAGGGGTTCTGGATGTATATGCTCATTTGCTCTTACCACATTGCATCTATCACCTAGTAATGCTTACCCTGCACTGTACACCATGCACTTTCCCCTTTTAAGAAAACCATCGTTCAGTTTATAGAAGAAAACAGAGATAAGATAGATCCCAGAATTTATATGTTTCTCAAGAGCAAAAAGGCACAACGGCTGTGCAAGGAGAATAACAAGGAAAAAATAGATGCATTATATAAACCTAACGGAACGATTGGCCCATATATAATTAAGAAGAAGAAAAATGTACAAATTGGTTTTATTTTCCCCCTTTACATTCCTTTAGCGGGTGTTACCCGTTTGTATGTTCACACTTTGTCGCTATCCCGTTTGTTCTATTTTTTTTTTTTTTTTTTTTCTAGCTATCTTTCTTACAAAATGTTCTATCCAAGTATGTAGAAAACAAAGCGCTTTTGATATACCCCATTTTGGTCCTTTCAGCATATCTTTATTTGAACATAGTGTACTTCGCCTATGTAATGAACAACAAAAAAAAAAAAAAAAAAAAAAAAAAAAAGATATTAAACATTTAGGGTACCCTTGTTTAGTACAATTTCGAATGGAAAAAAAGACATGTCAATAAATGCATGTACAATAAAAAAAAAAAAAAAAAAAAAAAAAGGGTTGAGCTGTATGTGCATGTATTACATACCTTTTAATGGCTAGTTGCATGACTTGTTCATATTTTTTTTTTTTTTTTTTTTTTTTTTTCCCAAACATATCACAGATCAGAATTCATACACATGGTAATTTCCTGTTAGACATGTTTCATCCTGCACTATTTGTGATTTACTATTTTGTCGTTTCGAGCAATCCTGGTTATTTAGAGAGTCCAAAAATGGACAAGTTCATTGAAAAAGGGGATGGTCTTTCAGAAGTAGTAGAAGACAGTGATTTGTTACGTGGGAATAATAAAACGGAGGAAACACAGATGAGGGCAAAGAAAGAACATAAGGAAACATGTAGAGAAATAAAAAGGGAAGACATAAATTATGGAGAAGAAGAAGGGGTATCCGAACAAAATTCCACTTTTCTATTTATTATAAAAAATGTTCAGAAGGAAATAGAAATATATGAAGGAAAAAACAGATTGGCAAAATTTCGAGAAAAAGTTAAATATGAAAATATTTTTAAGTTAAAAAAGGAACTTGACATACAATGGGATATATGTACATTTGAGATATCATCGTTTGATATTAACATGTTATGTCCAAGTTGTTTTCTTTTTAAAAATATAAGAACAAAACACTGTCGTTATTGCGATAAATGTGTAGATATATATGATCATCATTGCATGTTTACCCTAAATTGTATGGGTATAGATAATTCAAGAATATTTCTTAGTTGGATAGTATCAAACATTTTATTTTCCTTTTTTACTTTCTATCTCTATATTTCATTTCTTATAAAATTTACTCCGAATTATTATGATATAACTTTTTTCATAAGTCTTATCTCTGTCATATTATGCCTTCTGTTCACCTACTTTATGGGAAGTGTCTTCGTAAGGTCTATTTTTAACATACTAGAAAATATAACTTCGAATGAGAAATTTAAATTGTACACATCCAAAACGTTTTTTACATATGAATTAAAACTTGGAGAAAATAACGAACCTGTTGTTGTGAGAAAATTTAAGAACCCTTTTGACCAGGGGGCTTATTTTAACGTACTAAATTTTCTGAAAAAGTCGAAAAAGGACTTAACGCAGGGGAAAAAAACGTTCATACAAATTGGCGAAAACGTGCGCAGTGATCAGATCCGAGTCTTCGTAGAAAAGCTGAACGAGAGGCTGAGGAAAATGTATGCATCGACGGGGGACAGCGCCACGTGAGGAAGCAAGAGATGGGTAAAGTAACGAAGGAGGAGAAATAGGAGGCAGGAATGGAGAAAGGAAGGGATGAAGGAAGGATGAAGACTTATGCGAAGTTTCTACAGCAAAAAAGTGGGGGAAGGGGAAGGGGGGGTGTTAATTCCACTTCTCTCTCTGTTTTCTGCCGCCTATTCACCCAAAACAGATTGGAGGTTAATTTTTATAATGCTAAAAACGGCATTAGAGCTAAATTTATTCGTGAGAATGCTTACAAAGTTAGTAAATTTTTTTTTTTTCACATGTCCATAAATATGTGAAACTACACTTTCGATATCCCCCTTTTCAATTTTAACGACATAAAAATAATTGTCATTACTGCCTTGTTGGTCAGAAATAAATTCCATTTCACCTGATCTTTCAGGTAAATATTTTAATTCCTTCTTTGTAAATGCAAAGGGGGAACTACGCAACGTCATTTCCTTCGGTACGTCAATCACGTATTCGGTTAATGCCAATTTGCCATGTCCAATGAAGCGGCAATTTATGCCGCTATTGGCTTGCATATCTTCGCTCTCCGTTTGATGCATATTTTCGTTTTCCCTTGAGCCCAGATTTGGGTCGCGGGATGGAACAGCGTGAAGAGTCGACCTAGCACAATCACCACTGGGGTACGTCAAGTAGTATCGCACGCAGTTGCAATTTTTTGAGTACTCTCCACAAAAAGGGTAGTTTTCTCCCGGTATATCAGAATTATAGTTCGACTTTTCATTTTCCTGACCCAACAATATGTTCGGCAGTTTTTTGTTAATGACTATTTTGGAAGGTAGCTTCATATTCTCATTATTTATCATGGAATTTAGTCGAAAGAGGGATACCTGGTGTTGCTGGGATAGGATCAGATTGGGACTCTTTCTGCGACAACTGCTGACGGTCAAATGTGGGTTTTTCCTCACCCCAACATGCCGCTCCACCTCAGTGTACTGCTCCCCCTTTTCTTCTTCAACCCGCGTCGACGGGAGTAAAAAAGACATATTGTTAAAAACCCATTCTCTTATTTCAAAATGGTCAACATTAAAACCGTACTTGCACGTATTCAAAATTCTTTCTTTATTGTCAAAAAAATATAATACATTGTAGTTTTCATCCCTTTCAAAACGCTTTAAGCATTTTCTTAAATACAGATATATGTATACATCCAGTTTATGCATGTTCAGTTCGGTTATACTGTTATCTGGGTAATCTCCATTTGGGGAAGTGTCCCCATTCTGCAAAAAGGAGAGTATAACTTTTTCTCGTTTATTGTTTACAAAAAAAATACTTACTTGTTGTAACATTTCAGAAATGGTGTAGAAACATTTTTCCCCACAAAAACAGAGTAACTCTTTTTTTTCTTCGTTTAACGCAATTTTTTCATTTTTGTCTTCTCGACTGTTAGGTATAATAATTTCGAAGAAACGAATTCCTGAACATAGTTTTTCATAAATCACATTACCATTGTTCAGAGTTGGCGTACTCCCCTTGTCTTCTTTCAAATCTCCACGTTTAAAAACTGCCTCCTTTTTGTTGTTTCCTTCATTTCCTTCACTATATAAACCGGGAAGGAGAAAACCCACTTCGATATCTTTTTTCCTCCTCGCAATATCTCCAACCCACTTTTCAAAATACACCTTCTCCTCGCGCTGTGCGACATCACCTTCGGTGTGTCCCATGGTCCCTACGTTGGCACTATGTCGCAGGTGCTTCGTGGCTAACCTTGAACTTCCTTTCTGTTCTTTCCTCTCGCAGCACAAAGGTTCGCGTAAATTTTATTTTCCGCAGGGCACTTTGCCTTAACATGCAGCCTTCACATTAAGCGCAATTCCCTCGCATAGTTGACTTAGTTCTCCATTTAATGTGTTCCTTACTTTTTTGCTTTATTTTGCCTTATTTTGCCTTATTTTGCTTTATTTTAATTAATTTTGTTTTTTGCCCTTTTAACGTTTTTAAAATTTGTTGTGCGCCTGTTACCATGCAGGTCACACAGAACAAAAAGGGGCTGCACACCAGCAAGTACGTGCGTATGAACGTATGAGCGCACGGGCGTAGAGACACATGCACGTGCACATGCACATGCGCATGTACATAATTTATGAAGGCAAAAAAAAAAAAAAAAATGATAGCCCAATCGAACCTTGCGTGTTATTTCCTCCCTGGAGCATGCGACGCCTTCCTTCAATTTGCGCCCATTAAGCCCAAACTCAAAGTGGGAGATAAAAAATGGAAACGTAAAAATTGGTGGATGTAGTAGGTAATTCAAATGCATCTCTGCTAATTCGGCTGTGCTAATTCAGCTGTGCAAGTTCGGCTGTGCTAATTCAGCTGTGCAAATGCATCTCTGCTAATTCAGCTGCGCAAATGCATCTCTGCTAATTCAGCTGTGCAAATGCATCTCTGCCAATTCAGCTGTGCAAATATATCTCTGCTAATTCGGCTGTGCAAATGCATCTCTGCTAATTCAGCTGCGCAAATGCATCTCTGCTAATTCAGCTGTGCAAATGCATCTCTGCTAATTCAGCTGCGCAAATTCAGCTGCGCAAACACGGTGGTGGAGGTAATGTAAACGAGTCCCCTGGTTGCCATCCCGGGGGTACGTGTCAGCGAAGAAATGGAAAAAAAAGGATAATCTTATTTAACTTGGCTATTACCCTCGTCTCCGGGTACTTCTCCCCATTCGCAGGGATGTTTTTTTATCATCCCCTGTTTACTTGATAGTGGAATGGACATCTCTCTGCCTGTTGAGTTCTTCTGTTCTGTATCATTTTTGTCCTTTCCAGGCATTTTACCATCCGTGTCATCATAAAAACTGCTTTCCTTTGATATATTAATGAGGGGAGAGTCCTCAAAAGAGTTTCTACAATTTTGCTCTGCTTCTTCCTTTGTATGTTCTTCACAAATAGTAATACTTTTGGAAGTAGGGATTTGTTCATATATTTCTACAGAATTCGCATTTTCCATATGGTCATTTAATGGGACCTCGGAAAGGATAAGGAAGTCTTCAATTTCTTTGTCGAATAATGTGTATGCATCATCATGTTTATGATAGATATCAATACATTTTTTGTAATACAATGAATTATTTTTATTGTTTCTCGGTTTTTTTTCTTCTCCTATGTTTACAGGAATTATCAAGGTATCATCACATTTTCTTTCCAGGGTTGTAGTACCTCCTAATAATGGCATTTCATCATTCGTTGCATAATTTTCATGGGCATTATCGATTGAGGGAAAAACAGAAATTGTTTCTATTTTATCCTCTATTATTTCACATGTTTCCTCATTACTTTCAATGTTAAGTTCAAACAGGGGAGTATCTCTATCATCTCTGTCTGGTAATAAAGGTTCATTACATCTGCTTACAGATGTGACATTATTATTACTAGCATTATCAATAATTAGGAAATTAGGTAAGGTATACATATTTCCTTCTTCCTCATGAAAAGGTGATTCTTTATTGTCTTCTCCTTCTTGATCATAAAAAAAATGATCCTCTTTCATCCCCTCTGGTTTTTGAAAATCTAAATGTCCTTTTTTTTCTACATTAAAAAATAGTTTCCATGTTTTTTCCAAAAATTTCAAAAATGAATTTTCATCTATCTCATTTTTATAATTAAATAACATATCCTTATTCCTGTCTATATTATTACTCCATCTTTTACAACAATTTTTTAACTTCACTTTTTTTAAACTATTTTCCTCATAAAAAGTATCATCTTCTTCCTTCCTCTCAGGTCTAACATACAGCTTGTTTATGAATTCCATCTCGAGCCCCAAAAAAAAAAAAAAAAAAAAATCACCAAAAGGAAATAAAAAATCTTAAAATGTGCCGAAATTAAGTTAAGGAATTTAACACGGGAGGAGAAAAAAGTAATGGGGTACGGGATATGGTTGCTTGATCTCTGCAAAATTGGGTAACTGTACAACGGTTTAGCTTCAGAGTAACGATAATTCTTCTACTGGGGAAAAATGGGGAAAGGAAAGTCACAGCATGGATATATACATATATGCATATGTACCAAGTGCGCATCTCTTCAATCGTACATACGTACATACGTACATATGTACAAACGTGTATGTACCTGTGCGTGAAGGAGAATCGGTAGAGGGAGAAAAAATTTTGCCTTTTTCCTTTATTCCGAATTTGCGATGCACGTTCAGAGGGAGGGGGAGAGGGAAAATTATTATTGTATTATGCCCATCTGTGGAAATTAGCATTGCTCATTCACAGAACATTTCCCTGTTGCACTAAAAATTTTTTGTACTCCTGTTCAGGCGAAGGGGCCTCCAGTTTTGCCACTGCGCACCTTTGTACTAGCTCGTTTGCACTGGCTCGTTTGTACTGGCTCTTTTGCACTGGCTCGTTTGCACTGGCTCGTTTTCCGTCGCGCACATTTGCCTCTACGCTCGTTAGCTGCTACTCACTCGCCTATAATGTGCGGCCAAGTAACATATATACATGAGTAGACGTTTATACCGCTTCGTTCGTTCGCATGTGTACACGTGCTCTAACACATACTCAGTGTGGTTAGATATTCTATGCGCACGGTCACGGGAAAAATAAAATAAAAAAAGGAGAAGCAAATATTTTTCCGTTTTTCTTGGTCCTTTTGGAAAATAAAATGTTAAGGGGAAAAAATGAAAATTCGATAATGTCAAATAAAAGAAAAAAGTCTTCAAGTTTTGCACTAATTACATATTTGTTCGTTTTTATCCTACATACGTAATTCCTTTTTTTTTTTTTTCTCCCATCGTCATCACGACATAACAACGTGCAAAAATTGCCTAGAGCATAACGCAATTAAGTGTGAAAAAAAAAAAAAAAAAAAAAAAAAAAAGAAAAAAGTAAAATTGCCATGAGTTTCAATCAATTTTTAATAAAGATCAATCAATTTATAAAATAATATCGAATGATTTTACAACTTATTCGTACTATCTTTTTTTTTTATTTTTTATTTTTTTTTTTTTTTGACTTTTTCCATTCACGCAGTTGTATTTTTCCATTTTTGAGAAAATTAGTGTTGTTTCTTCCCTTTCCTCTTTTCCATTTCTACGCAATTTTTCACCGAGGGGTAGTAACTTAGGGACATTCTTCATCAATTTTAAATGGAGTAATTTTTTTTTTTTTTTCCCTGTGTTTATCACTCCGAATTTGGAAAAATATTTCCGTATATACGCACACGAATAGGGAAAGCGGCAGCGGAAGCAGAAGCGGAAAACGGCGAAATGTGATAAAGTGGAAAAGGAGAAGGGGCTCTGCATTGAAGCTTACATAACGATTTGAAAATATAGCTGACTCAATTTTAACCATACCGTTATTCCATCCCTTTGTTCTCTCTTACTCTGCCTCTCTTTCTCCACCGCCTTTTTTCTCCCTTTGTGGCCATGAGAAACCCGCCTTTTCCCTCCTTTAGACTGTTTTTCCTTCCCATGTTAAGGGATTTTTTTAATGTCATGCGCTATGAAGCTCTCCCCAAAAAATTAATCGAAAATGTCATAAAAACGGGGACATTTTGCAGGACCATGCTACCCGTCTTCATCCCTATTTGCATGTATCAATACATCAGACAAGTATGATAGAAAACGGGAAAAAAGGGAAATATGTAAACGAAATGTGCTAATTTTTATGTGAAAATTTTATTGTGCATATCATGAACGCATTCATGAATGTGTATGCGGTCAGTTTCCTCATTTCGTTCCCATGTGCATGTAACCGCTCTATGTCTTATGTACTCGAAGCATGCAAATATAAAAACATTTTCCGCAAAATCCATGCACGTAGGTAGACAAAGATCGATATGCAGAAGAACTACTCTATGAATATGCAAAGAGTGACGATTTAAAGGGATTTTTTGATTCCTCGATGAAACATAAGAATAGGAAAAACTGGAAAATACAATACGATTTATACTTAATTGATAAAGCCGTTAACTCGTAAAGTTTCTTTCTTTTTTTTTTTTCTTTCACACCAATATCTTTTAATTTCATTGCCGTGTTCATATGCTCAAAAAGAGGAATACGCCACTTTGGAAAACTCTTTTAACGTGCATGAAACGGCAGAAGTGACTGTAATGGCCAAAATAGTCAAACTGGGTTTAACTGCGGTATACGTTTGCGTATGCACATGTTTGACTTGATGGGGCTATTGGATGATGAGTGGAGACACCAATGCCAAACTGCAAAGATGGGAGAAAAACAGCACATTAACATGCGCGATATATCAGTCCACTGTAGTTTTCTTTTTTTTTTTTTTTTTCTTTTTTGCGTAAAAATTAAAACAACTTTTAAGTTGGTATTCCCCCTGACCACTAAACATGACTTGTACAGAACATTTCACCACTTTAGAGTGAGTCTGTTTTTTTTTTTTTTTTTTCGCTAGCAATAAATTTAAAGTGCACTTTATGTACTGTATCATGCACACACGTACAGCCTAGAAAACACATCTGCTTTTCCATTTTTACGAGATAAATAGGTTACCTTAATTTTTATAGTATTTTTCCAAAACAAATGTTTAAGAGAAGAGAGAGAAAAAAAAAAAAAAGACGTCTATGATGAATGATTAAGCGAAATTCAAAAAAAAAAAAAAAAAAAAAACCAGTATTCCTTGCATGTCTTGTTCATAATTTTCCCCCAAATGAATACCAACACGTTGTAGCTAAAAAAAAAAAAAAAAAAATAAGGCGTTGGTTGCGCTTATCCTGGAAATTTCCCTACGAATTTTTATCATAAAAGTGCGAACTTTTTCCCGACAAAAAACGTACGTTTTTCATTGTGATCATGTTGGTATTTCCCTTTTTTCCCTTTACAAATTACTTAACCTTAAGTAGGCACAATGCGGAAAAGTGGGTAATGAGCCAAAAGGCATTACACAAAAGTACGCACGTAGATATACCTACATATGTACATATGTGCACATGCTGCAAAAAGTGGAGGAGGTGTATATACAGAAAGGGCGTACACATGCACATGCATGGGCATACGAGCCAACACCGTTTATGAAAAAATTACTGTGTAACGAAAAGTCGTGTGTAGCAGTGCAAGCTGTTATATGAAGGGAATATGACATATGTGTGCACAATTCCATAGGTAGAGAGGGTGCACATATAATCGTCGGCGTTGCCTTACACATTTGGGAAATGGACTTTTTGATGATACTTGCACTTGAATTGTCCAAGGGAAAATAAACTATACAACTTCTCCGTCTGTTATATCTTTACAATTCGTTTTTTCCCTTTGTGTCAGTGGTTTTAGCCGATGGGAGAATGTGTTTGCGTACACAAACTCATAGGCATATGCATACGAATAAAATCAGCATATCTATAGGTGTAGCTATACATACGAGTATCCGCGCGTGCCTTGGAGAGAAAAAACCGCGCAAAATTACTTCTGGTCATAAAAATGGGAAAGGGAGTGAAGGGGCTACTCTTAATTTACCTTATCCTTTTTTTGGAAGGATGTTTTTCCCTGTCTCTGTTTAACACAAGCGTGTTCCCGAGGGACTGTAAGGGAAGAATCTTCTTTCACCACTCATAATCCATGCTCGTTCGTGCCTACCCTTTTGCACGTCCGAATTAGTATATCCCCATTTATGTTTTTCCCCCTTTTGCGATTCCCTTTAGTCACCAAAGCCGTGGAGAAACACCTTAGAGAAGACTTCGGAGGTGCGCAAACGAGTGACCCGAGTAAAGCAGCGTGCAAGTCAGCCTAGTTCTGTGCAAAATGTACATACTTGCCTGGATATGTTCTAATATATATGCACCTGTGCAGAAATCCATTTGCGTATTCCCTTATTCGTCTGCTCACTTGTCTCCATTTGTCCACCCCTGGTTAGACAGAGATGTTGCCGTTTTTAGGTTCCAAAAGAAAAATAAAAAAAAAAAATAAAAAAATAGTTGCATAAAAACATGATGTATGTTAGCATAATTATGCAATTAAATTGGTAAATGCACTTTTAGGGAAATCATAAGAAACTACAAAAACGAGTAAGGGACTATCAAAACCGTTTCAAAAAAAATACCAAGACAACCTCATAGAGCAAAACATGAAAAAAAAAAATATTTAGCGACATTTTAAAAAAAGAAAAAATATCAAAATGGAATTAGAATGCAATGAGCGTACAAACTAGTTGACATTTTTTTTTTTTTTTCCGAAATGGTTTTAGTGACACTTTTTTAAGCCCCTCGGAGGAAGAAAACTTGAAGGTAGACACAATGCCTTTTCACGCACTCCATACGCATGAACGTATGTATACAATGCGTGACCTCCTTTTGCTAAGGTCATCGAAGGGGGTTAAGCGGATGTACGAGCAATTTCCTAAAGAACAGTCTATATATATATATATATATAATTTACTCGTAACAATTTTTCGATTTCTTTATTTTTTAAGACGTCTATGAAAAAATATGCAGGGGATAGATTCATCCAGGAATATGAAAATTTAATGGAAGAAGTGAGTTCTTTTGCTTATTTTATTATTATTTTTTTTTTCATTTTCGTACCTCTGCCTTTATTGCATGTGTTCATATCTCTTTCCATATGCCAATTCTCTTTTTGTTCTCACCAAGAATTCAGTTGATTCGAAAAGAATGTTAGCAAAATCGATGATAAATTTGATAAAGCAACAGTTCATTAAATTGAAAGAAATAGAAGCGCAGTATGTTACTCCAAATTTTGAACAGTACAAACAAGTAACAGAATTGAAGCCTCCTATATTGGTAATTTTAGCACATTTCCCTTTTTCACATTTTTAATTTATTCTACCTATCTTAATTCGTACAATGTTGGCACTCTATATTTTCTATTTCTACCATCTCGTGGAATGTATATACCTTTGTATGCATGTCACTTTTGTGTCGTCATGTTATTTTTTAAGGATTTGAGCGCAGGTTTGATACAAACTTGAAAGGAAGAATTACACACACTTTAAAAGAAAAAAAATTACCATTGCACTTATAAAATGTTTTGTGAATATAACATACCCAGTGTTGTTACTGTAAAGGAGAATAAGAGTCGATGGATGGATAGACGAAATGGCATAAAAAAAAAAAAAAAAAAAAAGACAAGAATAGACAGAGAAAACTGAAAGTTGTTATGAGCATTTTGAGGAAGTTGTGCCACGGAAAAAATCGCATTTTTGTGTATGCCCATGGGTATACATGTGCTCATGCGTATTTTTTTTTTTTTTTTTTCTTCCCTAAACAGACACACCGTGTAATACAGAAGCTGAATGCAAAAAATTGGAGGTAATAAAGATTTTTTTCTTTCTTTTGTTTAATTACCCCACCAAAAAGGATTGCCTCAAGTGCGAGGTTTTAACTTATGACCGTCAATTTTCTCCTTTTTCTCTTTACAGAACATGATGAACATATGTTCGTATATTAGGGGTGGAGCTGATTTCGCATATGACATTTTTTTAGTAACAACGCATGTTGTAACTATTATGATGGCTGTTATGTGCGCTTGCATCTTTATTGGCCCTGTACATGTGTGTGCCTTAAAAAATTTTCCGGTAAAGGGGAAAAACAGCCAAAATGAAAAAAAAAAAAAAATAGGTGCAGTATTTTATGAACAGTGCATAATAAAATCTAATTTTACCTGCACATATCAAGTTGTCGTGTTTTTAAAAAATTATTTTTCCAGTTTATCTATCTCTTTAAAGTTTGAAGGTGCAAAAATGCACCTTGATTGCTTCAACTTTGACATTTTCCTGCTCATTCATTCGTTTTTTAGTACACGTGCAAATTGCCGTACCCCGTATTTTCAACCCTGTTTATGGCCACCTCATCTGTGTGGGAAGTGGTAACTGCGTGGAACTATGTGCCAACACACACATTCGCGAATGCACACGTAAGATCATGTGCATTATTTTTAAGTCGTAGCAGTGTAAATTTTTTTTTTTCTTTTTTCACAGGTAAAAGCATCTACTGTACTGTGCAGGGTTTACGGAGGTAATGATGAAAAGATAGAAAAAAGGAAAAAGGAATAAATGAATTTGGATTCAAGCATGAACGAAGACGCCGCATTATTCTATCTCTGTAACACATTTCCCCTTTTTTTTTTTTTTTTTTTGTCTTCCCCAGATATGTCCATAATGTCGAAAATGGCGTGAAGCTACTAGCGTGTGCACCGCTAACATTCCTATTGTCTAGATGGCGTTTCTCCTTTACGCTGTTGCGCTGTTGTCAATTTATCGATATTCCCTCTATTTTTTGTGAAAAACTCTTAAACGGGTTATGTTGAGGGAAACTAATTTTTCCAAAAGGGATTCATTTTGGCATGGCAAAGGTCATTTCGTCAATTTTTATGACGACGGTACCGTCAACATAGGCAATTCCACGCAGCTTTGCCACGCCAAGCGATGGCTTAAATGAAATAAGTTCGCTTTCCATCACCAAGGTATCACCTGAATGGGTAAAAAGAAAAAGGAAGTAGATGGCAAACCGTATGATGCAAAAGAAAACAGATTCATGGGTAAAAATTGTACAGGCAAATGAGAATCGCACATTTTAATAGAAGGAACACATTATTGTTAACATTAAACATGTTAGTGAGTCCGTTTCAAAGTATCCCCTTCCATCCCCTTAAATTGTACATTTAGTTAGCTTCATATATTCAGAAACTTGTGTGTATGAATAAATTGTTAAGTGTGTCCAAATGGAATGTATAACTATGCACATGGATATATGGACACGTGTATATATACATCCTCTTGTATGCATGCAAATGTGTGTTTGTTAAATTGGGGTAACCTGGGCGAACGGGCTTCTTCCAGCGCACACCATCAACTCCCGCAAACAAAAATACATTATTCTCTTTTCTGTTTTCCTCATTTTTGAGGCATAGGATGCCACCTAACTGGGCTAAAGCTTCTATTTGTAAAACTCCTGGCATAATAGGTTTTTCAGGAAAGTGGCCGTTGAAAAAATTTTCATTTACTGAAACTTGTTTTATGCCAATTATTTTTCGACTTGCTTGTACATGTATTACTTTATCCACTAAGAGGAAGGGGTACCTATGCGGCAGGATGTTCCTTATGTCTTCAATGTCGATGGTCTCATAATTAGGAAAAGACATCATTGCCGAAATGTCCTTTGCCTGCGGGTCCCCTGCGTCTCTCGCATGTTCCGCATGTTCCGCATTTCCCGCGGAAGCATTGACAATTTGTATTTCTCTACGGTCACACGGTTTTTTCCTTACATATTCATGTGCCCCCGTGATATATTTTTTAAGGTTACTCCTTTTGTGGCCAATTTCGAACGAGGGGGGAACGAAATGTAAGCATTGATTTTTAGTATCTAGGCATATTATGGGGAAAGTAATGACGATAAAAAGGAAGAGATAATTCATCATTTTCTGTTATTAAAAAGGTGTTGTGTTCTTTTTACACTTTGGAAAAAATTATATCCTTGACTGAATAAGCGTAAAAAGTTTGAGCGTGACAAAATGTATAATACGCCTAAAAGCATAAATGGCAAAAAAAAAAAAAAAAAAAAAACACATTCCCGTGAATATTTATTTTCAGTGGTGTGTACGTGACATAGTTTTCATTTATCTCTTGTTTTCCCAAATCGCGCTATCGAAAAACGTTCTACTTTGCTGTATTCCTCCTCTGCCTTGTTCTACGCACCCCGTTGTAGTTAATCGTGTTTGCCACTTTCGTCTTGCACTTATTTTGCACTTCATTTATTTCGTTCTGCGCTTAATTAGTTACGCACTCATTTTACCCTTTGTTTATGTCCTCTTTGTACCTTTCCCTTTTTGCTTTTTTTTTTTTTTTTTTCTTTATTTTTTGTAAAGTGGAATAATAAGGCAATTCAACGCACAAAATGCGGCGCAGCTTTTTAACTCAAGACGTGCAACTCATTAAAAAAATGTACGACTGACCACGCGCCTTTCCTTACAGAACGGCTAGCGAAGAATATAAACACAAATGTTGCGTAAATAATGGTTTTTTCTCCCATTCCTTATAGACCATGCGGTAAGAGATAATGCTTGCACGGGTGCAAATCAGCAACAACATACACCGTTTTGGTACTTCCCCACAAAAAAAAAAAAATGGGTAACACAAACAAACGTGTCGCCGCAAGTCGTGTCGACATGACAACTGAAGTGGTAAAATACGGTGGTACACAAAACGATACATACAAATAAAGGTCGATGGTGAGAAAACATTTCTCTTTTTTAAAAATTAAAATAATTTTTCTTTTCTTTTTTTTTGTTTTTTTCTATCTGTTGTTACAATTTAAAATAAAAAAAAAAAAAAAAAAAAAAAAAAGGGATAGAGTTCTCTTTGTGGCATAAAACTACGTAGACACGGTTGAAAATGGGCATCAGTGGGAGAATATGCGTGATTACACTTTAATTTAATGCTCATGACGATGTGCCACAAGTGCAAAATGTGCTTATTCGTCCTTCTCTACAGTAGTGACCTCGGACACGTATATACCGTCAAGAAACTTACGAATATCTTTGTTTCTACATAAAACTGACTGATGAATCAACGCAGCAGTGAGGGAAACATTTTCTATATCGGCTCCACTAACATATATTTCGTCTTTAACACTAGGAGACTTTTCTATGACAACACCTGGTAGGGCTTTGACAAATCGTACTCGTTTTTCTCCCAAATAGTTTCTTATTTCAATTAATTTATTGTCATTTACAATATTGGAGTTAATAGGAAAGTGAGCATGTACAAGTCTCATTTTGTACAGAAATTTCTTTGTGACTCCTGTGAACATATTCTTTAAGTGGGAACATACTGTTCGGACACAAGCTAAACTATCGGGGACTCCAAACCACATAACTACCTTTATGTATTTCTTTAACTTATTAAGACGAACATCTATTGGCAGATGTCTAAAGCTTTTCCTTAATGTTCCATACTTCCCCGTCACGGTTACCTTCCTGGAGTTTATAGCTACTTGGACTACATGCGGACAGAAAAAAAAAAAAAATAAAAAATAAAAAAAAATAAAACAAAACGAAACAAAATAAAACAAAATGAAACAAAATAAAACAAAATGAAACAAAATAAAACAAAATAAAACAAAATGAAACAAAATAAAACAAAATAAATGGTATGTGTAAAGCAGAATGAAAGTCATACAACTCACGTGTATGGCTCACCACGTACGTATCAATAATGCACGTACGTATGTGCATCAAATGCCAAAGCGAACGTTTAAGAATGACCAGAAAAACCATTGGCCTATGTTCACTACGTTCATTCTTTCTATTTAACAAAAATTTTTTTTTTTCAATATTAGTAACGCGCTTTTAACTACAGCCAATGTTCGTATGTCTCGCGTATGCCAACTGAATTCGATCACAACCGCATGGCGTTTCACATGCATGTAACACCATAGGCAAACGTGTCATAAACGTATGCATAGCAACGTACAAAATGTATATGCAATAAGCACATATACGTAGAGCATTTTGTGTTTTAAAATTGTTTTTCCTTTATGTAGTTGTTACCTCCTTCGGGAATTTCCACCCTCTGCGACGATACAATGGTTTTCATTTTGAAAAAAAAAAAAATGTTTATATTAAAATGGGGATACTGAAAAGGTAAATAACTTCACTTTTGCCTTTTTTTTTTTTTTTTCCGTAAATTTAAAGAGGAATAATTGGTATCTTCTTACTTTGTCGGTACACTGCGATCTGATTTTGTCATTCCTTTTTTTTTTTTTTTTTTTTTAAATCCTATTATTATGCTTTTTTTACTGTTTTTGCTTTTTCGCCTTTTTTACATTTTTTTTTTTTTTTTTTTTTGGGATGGCCAGTGCTTGGGTGAGTTTAAATTAAATCGTAACATGGGATGATATTATGTATTGTACCCTTTGCAAATGTACCGTTCAAGTGCTCTTCTCATGTCATGTTGCTTTTTTTTTTTTTTTTTTTTTTTTTTTTTTCTCTGTGCGCAATATTGTTAAGTATAAATGAGTGTACGATAAAGCTTAGGCGCCTCAAAATGGTTAATATCAACAATAAATAAAAAAATGGGTAAGAGCAAAACGTTGGGAATGGGGTGCTATTTGCATTTCGTACATTTAAGTGCACATTATTGCATATGTTTACTTGTATACCATGTCGTATATTATAATTATATTTTTATATGTTGTATGTATATCTCCTTAGCCCCGAAATGTTTGTCCCTACGAGTTATTGCCAACAGTAATTCTCGTACTCTCCACTTTTTATGGCACATCATTTTTTTTCTTCTTTTCCCCGTTCTGTAAACAGAGTACAACGTTAGCAATTAAACGAAGGGAGAGAAGAAACAAAAAAAAAAAAAATAAAAGAAGAAAAAAGAGGAAAAAAGAGGAAAAAAAAGGAAAAAAAAGAAAAAAAAGAAAAAAAAAGAGAAAAAAGAAAAAAAGCTACTGTATATAATTAATCATATAAACATTAATTTACTTTTGTAATAAAAAGAAATTATGTAAAAATAAAAACCTTTGGTGAAGATCCATTTTTGTAGTTTTCTAAAAAAAAGGATTGAGTGGTGGTGGAAAGGCTTAACAACCTCTTTTATCACCACGTGTAGATATAAAAAAACGGATGAGCACGTTTCAGTGAAAGGTATTGTAGTGATCTGAGGTTTGTATGGCTTCGTTTAATCCCATACGGGAATGAAGCAAAAACGGTAAATTTGCATCAACGAAATTGGGGACAGTTGGGGGGAGGGGAAAAAAAAAAAAAAAAAGAAAGGAGCGAGGTTAGCTACTGTGGTAAGCTCCCTTTTCGTCGCACCTGACATATATTACGCATACAGAAATTCTCATGGCTGCATTTCCCCACCAAAATACAGGCAATCTTTAAGAATCGCGGGAAAACGAGTTCACATGTAAAAGGGTTTGAACATTCTGTTCCCCGACCATGGTCATATTGCTTGTACGTACATTCACGTGGTACTTGTATAAACTGATATGCCTACAGTCTACACCCTACTGTGCGTATTATCGTACCATATGCAGTCATTTCACATGAACGTTTTTTTTTTCTTTTTTTGCACAATTTTTTCACAGTTGTGATAATAATATATATATAGAGAACGAAAAAAAAAAAAAAAAAAACAATAATATAAGGCAAAAATCGAGTGAAGGTACATGTGCAGGTGCAAAAACGCATCATTTGCATAAAAAGGGGGGAACAAAAAAAGTTAAAAATATTAAAAATAAAATACCGCTATGGGGTGGGGTAAAAGTGAAGACATGTTCAGTACATGTCTCCGGCGTATCCCTCCATCTATGCTCCATTTTTAGTTGTAATTAAAAATGGGGAGAAAAAGAGGGGGAATTTACGTCCAACTCGCATCACTCAACAGCATTTGCAACATTGTTTGCACGTACTATTGTGTAACGTGAGTATTGCCACGCTTCACACCTCCTTTAACAGGCTTATTGTGGGGGGGGTAGGGTAGTACCAAAATTGGTCACAAATTGGAAGACCCCTTTTGTTGCTAGTATTAAAGAGACTTTTGTATACAATCTGGGATTGTCAGATCGACTGTAAATACTTTATCATAAACAAACTGCGCAACCTGATCTTTATTTTTCTTAAACAGTTCTTTATACTTTTTAATTTCCTCCTTTGTATTCTGCTCGATCTTCGTCACGGCTTCGTCTTCCGCGGTAGATTTCTACAGGGAGATGGTGAGGGAAGTAAATTCGAAGGTGTGACATGTATACGTGTGTACACATATATGTGTGCATTCATACAAATATACATACCCACGTACGTGCATGGTAACATGTTTATGGGTCAATTCACAAGGCCTCGCTTTTCCGCGTTACCTCCTTGTGTCCTTTGTTAAGACGTTCCTTTTCTTTGGCCCGAAAAATTTTCAGTTCCTCTGTTGCTGTCGTTTCAGCTTCCTTCAGCATTTTTGCGCGCACTGATAATATGGAAAAAGGACAAATAGGGAAAGGAAAAAGCATTTATTTTGTATCTACCCCTTTTGAAAACAGCGTTATCGTTTGAGATATGTCTATACAAATTGCGAAACTTGAGGAAGGGGCGAGGAGGCTTTTTCATGTGCTCACGTTATTCCCCCCCGTTCGCAAAATTTTTCTAGCTCTCTTGCAAAAACGTCTTACCATCTTTCGCCTTTTTAATAACTAAATCTGCTTCTTCCTCCGCCTTGAGTAGCTGCTGAATCAGCACATTAGACCCCTTGTTCTGTGTCATCCTTTTTAAGAAGTGCTAACCTGCGGGTTTCGACTTTTTTGGTCAGGAGTTCCTTGTATACGGAGCGGTACGTTGTGAACGGAGTAGCACGTTCGTGGTTTTTTGTGAACTTCTCTTTTGCCAATTTTATTGTCAGCTGGTTAATTATTTTTTTTTCCTTTTCCTCGAATTTCTTCCCATCAAAACGGGAAACGACATAACATTGGCATTAGAAAAAAAAAAAAAAATGTTATGCGTTTTTTACAAAATTGCAAAAATATACATTAACCTGTTTTATGTAAATTTGCTCATGTTCTCTTATATGTATAATTTTAAAAAAGGAAAAAGGTATGCATCAGTATTATTGCATATGCCTAAAATGCCTGCACAAAAAAACGTCAGCAAAGCTTTCGTCGTATGGGTGGGGTATGCACATAAAAGAGCATATATATATAAAATGCGTGCACGCGAAATGGACTAAGGCATATGTAAACATATATACTGTTAATCATGTGAAACAGTGGGAAAGAATAAGTTAAATAAAGGAGAATGTAAAATGCGGAGCAAAAAAAAAAAAAAAAAAAAAAAAAGATTATCAATTTGCTGGACTTAACGAGGTGCTGAAATTTATAATGCTATAAAATAGTAATTTAATATTTTATTTTATTTTTTATTTTTTATTTTTTCTGTTAACACGTTTTCTTTATTTCCCCTCTGTCGGTTTGGCAAAATATTGTCATCATTTTAAAAGCAGAAAAACGGTAAATTAGAGCTGCGTTTTGAAAAATTGCACATATAGATTAACATACACCCACCCAGCCGCGCGCGTACCTCCGTGTGCATACATACAAATGCTCACAATTGAGAATTCCCTCGGGTGTGTACTAATTAGCAGAACGTTGGAGACATAGAGTTAATGTGCATGAGGTGGTGAAAATACGTGATACCCTATTTCTTGCATCGTATTTTTAATACTGGCTAAATTTCGTTCTTGTATCGTTCGTAAAGAACGTCCAATTAAAAAAAAAAAAAAAAAAAAAAAATGTATAATTTGGGGTATTCGATCGATATCGTACATTTATAAATTAGAACGTAAGGAATTCATGTGTACATTTTTTTTTTTTTTTTTTTTTTTTTGGAAAATTACGAAAAAAAAAATTTTGCAAA
>FLRD01000119.1:150421-185572 GCA_900088485.1 Plasmodium ovale wallikeri | reverse complement strand
TTTTTCCCTTTTTTAATTTTCCTATTAAATTTTTCATAAATTTTAATATTTGATTAATCATTGTTTCATTTAATTTATTTTTACAAGGGGAGAGGGGCATAAATGCAACATACGTAGAAGCAAATAGAAGGAACCTGTAGTGTAAAAAAAAAAAAAAAAAAAAAAAAAGATGAAAAAAAAAAGAAAAACATCTCCGCATGTTAGACCTGATTCCCCTTTAAATATATTTTCACAAGTATGTTTTGCAAAGAGGAGTAATACAATTTTTACGCGAAGTAGAAAAAAAGGGAGGATAATAAGTCAATATGTAGTTTATACTTGGATTATGAACACACGTCTTTTTTTTTTTTTTTTTTTTTTTTTTTTTTGTTCTAAATACGTGGTGACTAATTTATGCTTCCTATTTAGTTGGGAAAAACAACTAGCTATAATTGCATAATTTTGCTTCTACTTTCTGTACGCACTTCAAATAAATAGGGGGAAAGGGGGGGGGGGGAATTCTTAAATTTACACAAAAAAAAGAAAAAAAGAAAAAAGTATACTGGATGCAAATAAAGCCTTTCACCAAGCATGTTTCTTTCCTTTGTAAGTACTACCTCTGTCTCTGCCTCTACGTCTCGCTTTGTCTTTTGGACGAGTTTACGGCTCGAAATTACGGGAATCCCTTTTAATTTGCGCTAGTAGTACATCGACGGGAGGTAAATTTAGGACGTAGTCGGGGGGTTGCGAATGGGCAAACGTTTTCTGCACCAGGTGATGATATCTGGTGAAATATAATAAAATTTGTGTGTTCAGAATCTTCAATATATGTAATGCATTGTCGATATTTGTAAAGGATTGTATAACCTTCTGTTTAATTTCTTTAAATAAACTTTTCCATTGTGCACTAAATTTTGTAGCTATCTTTTCCATTAACTTTAGATCGACAAGAGATGACACATCTGCATAGGTTATCGACGAACTCACCTCAGATGACATCTCTAATTGGTCTCCTTTTAATCCGTCTAGTATCTTTTCATATTTATGTACAAAGAGAATAATATCCTGCACATGTTCATTCAGCTGGTACTCTATGTAAGATGATATTTCTTTTTCTAACAATACTTCAAATCGATTTGTCTTCTCATCACTTATTTTATTTTCTCTCAAAATGTGTATAATATGATAATAGTTGTTGACAAAAAATAAGTACTTATCGTTTTTATAATATAGTTCATTGCTCAAATTGAGCAAAGTTTCCAAAATGACTTCTTCCATTTTTTCTATAAGATGGTTCAAGCTTTTGTATTTGGACAACACACTACTGTCATCTTCGTTTTCACATGACAGGGACTCTTTTCCTTTGTCATAATGTGACACGCCTTCCGCGTTATTCTCCTTTTTAGCGGTAACTGGATGGTTATGCTCTATCCCATATGCCTTGCATTTCAATTTTGTGGAAGATTCTTCATCTTGGATGGATGTTACATCGAACAGGTTTGAATTAGTATAGATATGTTTATCCTCACTACTATCTACGTCTCGTTGTTTGCATCCTTCTTTCCCTTCGTGAGCATTCATACTTGTAATATTCCCCTTTGCCGAGTTTCCCCTCTTTTTTTTCTGTCTCCTTTCTGCGTTTAGCAGATCTTCTTCCTGGTATATATCCTCCGCTTTTTTTGGAGCACCTTCTCCCACCTTTTCCACTACACATTCCTTTTTTGCTTCCTCTCCTGGTGCCTCTCCATTTTGAGCCACCTCTCCTAGTGCCTCTCCATTTTGAGCATCCTCTCCTAGTGCCTCTCCATTTTGAGCCACCTCTCCTAGTGCCTCTCCATTTTGAGCATCCTCTCCTAGTAACTCTCCATTTTGAGCATCCTCTCCTAGTGCCTCTCCATTTTTAACCTCCCCTCCTGGTGCCTCTCCATTTTTAACCTCCTCTCCTGGTGCCTTTCCATTTTCTAATTTTTCCCCTTCCCTGTACTTCTTCTCAAATTCAAAACACAGCCTACTGAGCACAATCACCGCGCAGTAAAAGTCGGAGAACCTCTTTACAACGCAATGCGTTTGCGTCTTCACAGCAGGCGTGATGAGGCTTCTGCAAGTTGCTCTTTCTATCTCCTTCGTAGATTCAGTAAATTGTACACCTTTCGTCGCTTCTCCGTAATGGTAATGGGGTAGATTGTTGCGTTGCAGAGGTGTCCGACTATCTTTGTCTTTCCTTTCTTCCCCTTCACCCCCTTCTCCTCTTTCTTCACGTTTTGTCCCTTCGCGGGGGGTATTTGGAAATACATGCAACGGGGGCTCTACTCCCCCTTCCTTCGAGCGAGCATTCGGATCTGCACTACTCCACTTGCCATGTATATTTCCATTTATGCTGTTCTCATTTGCAGCTCTCTCGTTGGTGCTGCTCGCATACAACAGATCGTAAAGCGTCTTCTTGCTGTACGTTCTAGGTGCATCACTGAACGTGTGCATGCGATTTCTGTAGTAGTAAAGCGATTTTACATTTTCGCTAAGGATGATAATTATTCGATCCCATATTAATATTTGCGTTTTGTTTATAAACTCGTATAAACATAAAATTTTTCTATTTCGACATGTATGAGCATTACAAAGGTTAATCATATATATACAAAAAAGAGATATAAAATCGTATGTACTGTTAATATAATTAAATATAAAATCAAAACATAAATATATTGTTTTGGAGTATATTTCTAAAAATAAAAAATCATGATTTTCATAATTTTTAAAAAATGTTTTAACAAAAATATATTCCGACGTTCCTGTATCTAAAAAAAGTTTATTAATTGACTTGTAAATTTCTTCAAAAAAATATGTTGCATTATCAGTTGTAAATATTATTGGCAATATATTATATGAATTGTCAATATTTTCTGAACTGTTAATACTTGAGTAATATTCTGTATCTTTTAAAATATTTGTCCTTCCATTCAGTAAAAATAAACTCTCTTTTTTATCATTACTAGTGTCATTCTTCGTATTGAAGCCGAGTATATTCATCATTTTGTTCTTAGCCGACAGGAGGCTTACACCCCCAATGTGATCACCGCCAGTGTTACTTCTCTTTTCTGAACGATTTTCTACGCACTTTTGTGTGCACCTGTCTGCGGTGTTATTTACGAAATTTTCTCCAGTGTTATTTCCTTCACCTGAAGACGGAGATGGAGATGGAGAAGAAAACCCAACGGTTAGCTCGTTCGAGAATTTTACCTTTTTCTTTTCAATCTCGCTAATATAACTTCTAAACAGGTTATAATATGACTTGTTCATAATGTTAATATATTCCTTTATTACGTAAGTATAAACATTTTTTTTATTGTTATAAAGGAATGTATTTAATTCATGATATTTTAATATATTTTGCTGAACTAAATGAATGTTTATTTTTTTATTTTTTATATCATTAAATTTGTAGAGAAAAAACATATATATTCTATCAATGGCTTTATTTTTTAGTTTTTCCAACTCGATATAAGAAGTTTTAATACTAGGATAGGAATCATACAAACAATGTTTACAATTTTCAATTTTTTTGGTCAATATATTAACATTTTTTAAAAAATTTTCATTAATTTCTCCATTGCATATATCATAAATTAATTGTGGGGTCACTAAAATTATTTTAATATATGTATTTAACAACTCTAATGTTAATTTTCTATTGTTCAGTTTATCATCCATATTTTCTGTCATCTGTTGAATGTTGTTGATATCGTCTGAAATGTGTCTTATATCGTTTTTATGTTTATTTAATATATCATCGATATCAAGGCACATGTTGTTGCAGTCATCAATTTTGCTATATATGTCCTTAAGTTCTCTTCTATTTTCCGTGAACCTATGCAACGTCTCGTTTGTGTAAAATTGCAGTGCTTTTTTCACAATCTTCGCTATACTCTCCATGTCTCCACCTTCTCCCTTTTCATTTTTCAAAATGTCTCCAACTCTTCCACCAACGCAGCCAACGCAGCCAATGCAGCCAATGCAGCCAATGCAGTCAACGCAACCAACGCAGCCAACGTCGTCAACGCAGCCAACGCCGTCAACGCAACCAACGCCGCCAACGCAGCCAACGTCGTCAACGCCGCCAACGCCGCCAACGCAACCAACGTCTCCAACCAGGGGTACCGCGTTTCCCCCTTCTCCATGGTACCTTTCAATGTCTTCAATTTTCACATTCCTGTAAAATTTGCAGTTGTTCTGCGCGTAAATCTTACCGTAGGCTCTTAAGATGTATTTGTCATCCCGAAACTGTTCAATCAGCGCGGATACGCGGTCGTACTCCATTTTGTCTGGTTCCCTTTGTTGACTTCCTTTTCCCAGAGCCATCTGTCCCTTCGCTAGCTGGCTAACCGCATATAACCGGCTAACTTGCTGGCGTCCTAGCTTTCTAGATTGCTAACTGTGTGCTTTCCTGTTTACACTTTTCATATTACGAATATTCCTCATATCACGTAAACTCTGCATACGCCGCCTTCGTCGATTTCGCCGCTTTCGCCGCCTGTGCTGCTTATTTCGCTTTTCCTACTTTGTTCGCACGAAGCGGGAAAGTTATTGCATGTTAATAAAAAAAAAAAAAAAAAAAAAAAAAAAAAAAAAAATTTTTTTTTTTTTTTTTTTTTTTTCCCACTCTTAGGGAGAAACAGAAAAGGAAATCCAAAGTAAAGAATTTTTACTGCTGATGGGTATATTCTCCGTAATTCGTGTATGTATGGTTTCCCCTTCTGAGCAACTTACGTTTTAAGGATCGACAGTTACCACTAATATTTACGCAACTCATACGAAAAAATACATGAACGGGTAAGCTCGTTTTGAGCAGAAAATACAAATAATTTCTGAGAAAATTCTGAACAGATGGAATGTAAGATTACTGAAGGAAGTCCTAAAAAACAAAACGGGGACGAAGCAGGAGAGGCCAAATGCAACAAAATAGAAAGAAATATATCGGAAACAAAAGAGGGAGAAATTATGAAAGAAAAGGAAAATAGGAATTTTCCTCATAACAATAAGGAGAAAAATGTGTACAACAAAAGTATTATGAAAAATGAAAAAAAAAAAAAAAAAAATAGAAAAAGAAGAAGAAAAAGAAAGCTACTTAATGGGAACGATAAGGAAGAACAGCTTACTACAAACGGAAGGAATAGCGAAACGGAATCTAAAGAAGAAAAAGGGGACAATACGAATGAAGAAGTAGTAGTCGATTTTGAGTTAGTAGACCCTAATGACACATTTAAAGATAATGTAAGAATATTATTAAAAAGCACCGAATTGTATAACAGTTTAAAATGTTCTGAACAGTTAATAAATATAATATGTGATCAGCAAAATATAGGTAAGTTTGTACAAATTGCAAATGAGGAAGAAAAAGAAAATAACATAATCAGTTTTGCAACAATTATTAATATAAATCAATATGATGAAATAAACAATTTAAAAGAATTTTTGTTAGACAAAATTATGAAAATAAGTAAGACAGAATTCCAACAAAGCGGAAATGAACTAACCAAGTTAATGTCAAATGGTGAATGTAATATAGGGTTACTAATCAGTAGTAGGTTAGTAAATTGTCCTATTAATTTAATACCCTTAATTTATAAAAACGTTATTGATGATGTTATATGGTCACAAGGTGTAGAAGACATGGAGGAAAGTGAAAAAAAATTTTATTTTTTTGATTATATTTTATTTTATACCAAAGTGTACAAAAATGTAAATGATGAATTGATTTTCTCGAATTACGAGGAACACCATTTTTTTGAAAATAAAATACACCATGTTATGTGGAACACAAACAATGTTAAGAAGTTTTACGAATTTGCCAATGATAAAAATAGTGAAGTTAGTTATAAGGAGTATGGTACTATTTTTATAATCCCTTTTGATATGATCAGTCAAGCCATAAGCAATATACCCACCAATGCATAGTACTACGGAGAAGAAATAGGCTATTCCCATCTACATGATAATAAGAGGAATTATATATCTCGAAAATGGAACTATATTCGATATGTGCACAAATCGATCGTCTTCCTTTAGCAAAATTAACCACCAAAGGTATAATTAAAAATTGGTGCATACGCCCTGCAAAATGTAGAGGCGTGAAAGATCGATCAATGCGTTATTACCTATGTACATAAACACATTATCATATTTTCCAACAATGCCAAAATAAACGGCACTTTTTTTTTTTTTTTTTTTTTCCCCCCACTCTTTCCTCTTTTTTATTGAAAGAAAGAACTATGGAGGTGTGGACACAGTGCATTTCCAAGTTGGAGATATGACACTAGGTCTATTAACATAAAAGGGTGTAATAATCATCCCCCTTTTTTTTTTCATTCGCATCAAATAAGTTATTATCATTATTAACGTTATAAAAAGGTATGACATATTCTCTCATATATTTTGTTATATTTTTGGACTTTGAACCAAATTGAATTGCCTTTTTTTTAAAAAACATTAATTCTTTACAATTCAAAAAAAATATTGCCATTCTTAAAATCCATTTACTAATTCTGTTCTGTCTCATAATTTCATACAAGTGGTAACATTCTTCCATATTTTGAACTGCATAATGTAAGCTTTCTTCCCCCATTAAGTTATTTTCCACTATTATGTCATCATCTGATACGATATAGGGGTTATTACACTCCTTCTTCCCATGAGAAGGGAACACATCTTCGCCGTTCTCTGCACCATCCCCATGGATGCTTCTCCGGCGTTTTCGCAAGTGGTCGGGACTCTCAATGGGTGCCTCGATCAGGTAAAAGGGTATCGAAAACAAAAAGTTCACCAAATGTACATTCAAATAGGGATAGAAAACATCTTTCTTTGATGCACTCGTAAAGGTGATAATTCGATCATCTCGATATAAGTTCCTGTTCCATATCCTTCTAACGTCTTTTATCATTTCCTTCATTTTAAAGTCTGCACCAGTGTGTGTGCTTCCTGCGTGGCCATTGTTCTGTCGGTAGTACCCGCCGTACAATTCATCAGCCCCGCTGCCTATGAAGAGCAATTGATGGGTGCATAAGTAGTATTTTTCTTCTACCTCCACCGCTGCCTCTGCCTTAGCAGTTTCTTTCGCCACATCTCCCCTATGCGATTTTGCATTATTATAAAAAACCATGCTTAAATAGTTTAATCTCTCCTCTTCTTTTTCACACTGACCATCCACAAAAATTTTTTTTTCACGGATATCTTTCCCTTTGCTTTTTTCTTCCCTTTTTCTATTCTTTCCGGAAAACAAGTTTTTTATTTTTTCAAAATTATTTTTATCCCATTCAGCCTTTTTTTTGGCAAAATGATCAATGAAGTCACTTCGACCGTTTTGAAAATATTGTCTATCACTAGATGACTCTTTGGTAGTATCTCTCCTTTCGGTCAAAGTATTTTTTTTTCCTTCTTCTTGTCTAGCTTTATCCTCACCTTCTTCTTCCTTGTACATATTTTTTTCCAGTTCTAACGGGGTTTCACAATCAGAGAATGTGCTATGCATATCGCTACTTGGAAGCATCTTCTCATTAAAATCGTTATTCATCCTTTTACTTTCCTCTCTTTTTTGTCCTTTCCCTTTCTCCCCCCCTTTCTCCTCCCCTTTCTCTTTGTCTTTTTCCAATTCTTCATTAAACTCGTGAAAGAGCGAACTTATTTTTTTATAGTCGTACAGCTTATCTCTGTGCACACTGCATTCCAAGAAGAGTTCAAAATTGATTAAAATTTTTTTTTTTTTTATAGCCAAATACAGGCATTTCTCGTTCGTACGTTCGTCGTATTTTACTTCGTACACACCGCCGCAACTGCTTTGCAACGACTTGTTCCCATTATCAGTGGTACTGTTGGTTGTAGCGGTAGCTGTGGGAATATCGGTTGTGCATTTTTTGCTACTTGCAACTGTGGGTGCTTCTAAAATTTTCTCGTTTCTTCCCAACCTTAGAGAATGCTCATTAAAACACATGTAACGTAGCTTCCTGCAGCACGCGGAGCAGCACCTGTGTACACACTTCTTATTCATCACGTATTCGCATACACTGCATTTTTGAGGGGGAAACTTACCTTTATTTTCTTCTCTCGTTTCTTCCGCTTCACCCGCGGTTTGCACTTTGCCCGTACTGCGAAAGGTGAAATTTTCCATAATTGCCGTGTTCTTCTCATAGTTAACGTTCAGAAGTGTGAGCGCTTTTTGTTTTATGCTTTGCCATTCTGAAGACTTGAAGAAATTTCGAGGACAAATATAACCTTTACCCAAGTTTGCGAAAAAGAGGGCTGCTGAAATGTTGTAATCCATTACAGTGTTGTTTGGCGATATTAGGGAATATATTACCCGTTCATATTTTATTAAATCTTCTCCTGACACATTAATAAATACTAACCTAATATCTTCATTTGGGAATAATTTTATTATTTGTTCATACGATATTAGGGAAGTATACCTATCAACTGCATTTTCGTCAAAAGCCACATTTATTAGTTCTATATACCCATTTTTAAAAAGGCGGAAAAAGTTTTTTATCGTCAAAATGGTCAACAACGTCGAATCTATCCCTCCAGAAAAGAATATGCCTACCGATTTGGCTTTTTCCCGATCTGTCGCTTTTTTTAACATTTCGTCTTTTTTCAAAAGGGGACATTCACCAAAAGCATCACGTTTTTCGCCATCTCTCTCTTTTTTTTTTTTTTTTTTTTTGTAGCGTTTTTGATCAAATTTTTCTGAACAGTGCAGAAAAAATTCTTCCATTTTTTTTTTAATCACAGTGCTCAACAAATTTAAGTACAAACACACGAAATCGTTGTTAAACTTCGTTTCGGTAAAGGTGCACCCATCTTTTGGACATTCTTCTTTTTCATTTTTTCCTATGTCTACTTTCTCATTTATTAAAGTTAGGATGGAGTTTTTCCATCGATCTCGTTGCATTTCACTGAAATTGCGAAAAAGTTTATTTTTTTCGAAAATGGTTAATAAATTGTGAAAATGCTCCTTCAGTGATAAATTGTCCATTTTCCATTCGTACGAATCTGTGTATATACAATTTTCTTTCTTCACATTTTGAATAACAATTTTATTCCTATCTTCAAGTAGGAATAAATTATATATGCAGTTTGGGGCTATGTGTTTTCCTACCTTTTCGTTTATACACCTACCACTGCAGAGGTTTTTTTTTATGACATTTCTCTTTTTACAGGTAGCTTTCACAAAGTTGGTGATTCTCTCACTATTTTGAAAAAGGGTATCATAAGGAATTAAATTTAAGTCCTCCCTTACGGACGAATCATCGAATAGGTAATTTCCCTCCGATTGGGGAACATAATTAAAATCGTAGTTTATAAATGGGCCATACATGTTTGTAAATATAATAGAGTTTTTTACAAAAAAAAAAATAAATGATTTCATGCCAAACTGATCATTAAAAAAGTATATATTTATCTTCCCATTTTCGTAATGCACGTAAATTAGGACGAAACTCCCCTCAAGGTTTCCAAAGCAGGAGCCTATATCGCTCTTATTTTGCTGTATGTGCTGATAAAGGCTCTTCATGTCGCAACCACGCATTCCACGTGTGTTACTCTCACCGTTACTTCCTTCGCTTTCGACGTAGGAGCAGCTTCCAAAGAGCAGAAGCATGCTCTTGTTCCTTATCTTGTACTCCCTGTACTTTCTCCTTTGGCTGTTAACCTTCACTTGGAATTCCTGGTTTTCTATGCTTTCAAAATATACGTCGGATGCATGAAATTCTACGCTTAAAGTGTTATGCAATGGTAGTGAACAGTCCGTTATGCCTGCAGATTCATCACGTCGTTCGTTCATATCACACAGCACAGAATAGAAGAGGCTATCATCACCATCATCATTATCTCTAATTAAATAAGGGGTAATATATCTATCTACGTATTTTTCGCTTAGTATGTATTTCTCCTTTTCCTTTAATTCATTTTCTTCACAATTTTGTTCAAAAAACTGTTTGGTAAAAGCTTCTTCTATGTCCTTGCGTATCTGTTCATTCCCCCCCTTGACTCTTACCATGAAATTGTTCATTGCGTAGTTGCCTTTTTAAAAAAAAAATGAAAATTTTTTTTCCTTTCAAATGGCGGTCTCTTCAATACATATGCATATATAGATACATACACAGAACTATGCTATTCCTTTTGCGTTTCTAAACCATTTCTGCGTATGGTTAATGGATCATACATATTCAAAAAAAGTTGGATAATAGGTTTTCTCTTCTCTTATCTTCTTTTTTTTTTTTTTTTTTTTTTTATTTTTACTTCGACGGAATGAAGTGAAGAACTAACTTAGTTATTATTTCCATTATGTTTTTTTTTTTTATTAGAGTAAAAAATAAATTAGTGAAAAATAGTTTTCTTCGGATATGTTATGTGCCATTCCAAATTGTGACAATGTGCACAACGCTTAGTACATTCTTAGACGATTGATAATTGCAATTGGCTGCAAGGATATTCAGAATGGTAAATTCATTGTGAAGATCTGTTCGCATTAACACGTATATGTGTTCAAAGTTTGGTCATTTTTTAAGCAAGGGAAAAAAAAAAAAAGGGAATTCTTCCTTATCGCACTTTCTGAGGCACTGGAAAAATGAGCAGTTTTTAAATATGAACGTAGATAACTGTGGAATAAAAAAGTAGAGAAATGAAAATAAAACAACGTCCCTTATTAGGGACTTCTTTGCATTTTGAATTGCTGTTTTTACTTAATTGTAACTGTTTTTTGTTTTTCTTTTTCCTCATTAGGTGATTCCATTATACAAACACTTGTTTACGTTTATAGGGATTATATTATTTTTTTTACATATCACTTTTAATTTTTATCACCCGTCTACTTCCGTTACTGGGGTGTCGCATCATTAGCTAGTTGTGCACTGTACAGAAGGATACCTGGAAAAGGTGTACTTTTACAGATAAACCGAACAATTAAAAATAGCCAATTATATCCCATGAAATATCTTTTTGCAAACACATGCAAACGAAGCAAAACTGGGGAAAGGGGGATATGTCCAAATATGAAAATGTTATATTTCCTTTAATTAGCGATTTGTGGGCCTTTTTGCCTCACAATTAAGTATGCCACGTAAACTTATACCGATACCCTTCTATTATAAAAAAGGAGAGAACATGCGTGCATGCACATTTCAGGAGGAACACTATCCTTTATAACGTGGCACGCAGTTTTTAGCTAAAATAAGGAAAACCGTTTTTACGAAATTTCCCAATTGTTGCAATCTTGACGTGTGAAGATTTTGAGAGTACAATATCAACTACTCTGTACCGGTGTTAAAAAGTGCATAACATATAAACCTTTTGTTATCTCTTCTATTTTTCTTCTCATTACTTTGCATATGCTTTTCTTTTCATCTCGTCTGGGTTTATCCCATTTTAACGCGTTAACCATTATTGCCAAGTTATGAAGTAACCATTTTAGTTTATGTACCCCTCTTTCCGGTATGAAAAGTTTATTACTCGTTCAGGTAAACATTATTACAGAGCATATTCTATATATACACCTGAAACACGCAATTTTCCATGTATGCCTCAAAGAGGAACAAAAAAAAAAAAAAAAAAAATTGCAAAAATTAGTTACACATTAGAATTTCATTTTTATGCATTTCTTAAAAGAAATATAGTTTCATTTTCTCAAAAATGATACTGAAAAAGTTGCATGAACTCAAGGAAGGTGGTAGTTGATTTTTTAAAAAGCGTATGAACCGTTCAGGCAATTTTAAAATGATATGACTGATTTTTTTTTTTTTTTTTTTTTTTTTTTTGAAAAATGCTTGTTATTCACACGAAATAGGCAAAAATAATAGGAAAAAAAAAAAAAAAAGAAACCATTTGAGAGCTCCAAAAATTTGAAAGAGAGTGATTTTTAATCATGATCAATTTAGGTTATGCGTTTTGCAAAATTGCATTCTGTGAGGTAACGAAGTTTAGGGGAAAAAATAGTCGACTTTGTGTCCTACGTTAAATTCTATACACATGTACATTCATTTTTCACCATTGCATGTGCAGGTAATTGCTCAGAAAAATGTATTTTTACATGCTACAAATTAACGAGGTTCTTTGTTTTTCCATTGTGAGCATGAGTTAACAAAAATGACTTGAACAGGTAAGGTATGCACTGCGAAAAAGCTCATATATTTCGAAAGGTAAGGGAACTGAACCTTTTATACAATTTTGTAATGCCATTATTTGCCTTGTACACCTAGAGGATAAGGGAGGAAACATATCGATTGGCACATTCTCATTTTCAACAATTTCTTCTTCATACACATACGCATGCACACGTGTAAACATTTAAAAGATAATGATAAAATGCAATCATGCAAGAGTTATAGTGATGTATATAAAGGCACATACAAGTATATGCAGGTATATACAAGAACATACACAATAAAGCACAAAATACGAAAAAGGACCAAAGATATATACCCCACTTTAATGCAATAACTGAACAGTGAAAATACGTAAAGAAAATTTTTTTTTTCCAATGCCAATTTTTTTTTACCACTGTTTATACTAGACAAAGGCGATAATAAACGTTTCTTTTTCTTTTTCTTTTTTTTTTCCAACATGTATTGCTTGTATATGCGTTTGTACGCGTGTATTTATGTATAACATTCCTACGTAAATTCGCATTACTTTTGTTCACAATTGTAAGTGTACTTGTGCATATATATGTAGCGTACTTGTGCATAAATATAGCGTACTTGTGCATAAATATAGCTTACTTGCGCATAAATATAGCTTACTTGCGCATATAAGTAGCGTGTTTGTGCATATTTTGTGGCGCATTTGTGAATATTTGTGGGCGAATCTGTGTTCACATTATTACGCATATTTATTTTATGCATTGTGCAGGCGTTTTTTCACTTATGTGTTATTAGAAATATCGCATGCTTCGTACCATTGTAAAAAATATAACTTCAAAATGAACATATTGTGCGTTAGACACTTGGTAAAAAGTGAATACGCATGTATCACATTGCGCCCTTTAGCGCACTACTGAAACGCTTTCGTCTGTTTTTAAATTACCAACTTTGGAAGCCAAACGAGTGCCAATTTGAAATTATGTAGTACTCACATGCATATGAAAATATGTACTACCTTTCTTCATCCCTCCTCACATGCATGCATACATACATACATAGGCGTGTTCACTTGTATTTTTTTTATTTGCATGTGACCTTTTCATTTGGAATTTCTTTAAAAACGCTTCCTTACGTGGACATTTTCGCGTTTATGTGTCATGCGGAAGATGCGTACGTAACGTATGCTGAATGATGTACGCACAAGGACGAATATCCAAGCAGCAACTTGTATGCACGTATGCACGAACGAACGGGTGAGTTGCTAGCATTGCATTACTTGTTCATATTTTTAAAACGTTTTTTACATACTTATCGTACATGACAGTATGCAAAGTACAGTGTAAAGGGAAGAAAACACAAAATTTATTTTTACATACCTCGAGAAAAAGAAAACTGAACTAGGATATAAAAATGAATTCATCATTCCTGCCCTCGCCTATCACCCAGGAATGCATTTAACCAAGTGACCACGCATATGACCACGTTCATGCGTGTACGCAGGCGAACGTACCAACGTGTACGCATTTTGACCTCCCATTTATGTTTGCCAGTCCATGCTATAATGTATAAACACCGATGTAAGCATTTTTGAGAGAAACTAAAAAACCTGAGTTTTTTTTTTTTTTTTTCTTTTTCTTTTTTTCTTTTATATCCCAAAATTTCCCCATTTTGGAACCTCCATATGCATACTGCACACGTGCATAGGGGCATATGTAAACAGTTGCATACACACACGTGCATACGGTGAGCATAAGCAACTGCTTACATACATGTATATATTGAGCGTAAGCAGTTGCATACACATATACACACTTAGTCTCACCTGGCATATGAAGAGGAGAATACACGTGACGTTTATTCACTTGAACGTATTACCCGTGTATAAATTTTGTGTGTATTTGTGCACAGTTGCGCATACGTGTAAGGGGGAAACTTTCCTTAAACGTGACACAATTTTAAGTGAACATAAAAGTACTTAGGAGCAGTCCTGCACGCACGCACACAGACCGTACACATCGCCATATCACCAAGATCGCATATATTTGCACATATCACACATGTTGCATGTGTCAAAAAAGCCCGGTGAGGATTGCAATATGGTTAAAACGAACGTGTGCGAGAACGACGAAAATGAGCACAATCTATTAAGCAGAAAGGTAATTGAGAAGTATGAGCGAGACAAAATTATAGACAGTGCAGCAAAATGCCTATTGCGTAGTACGTACGCTAGCAAAAATGCGAGGAACAGCATGATCGAGGTGCATAATGCGGATGTAAACACCGAGGGGAATGCATATATTAGGGGGAGAAGTGAATACTTTGGGGGAAATGCACATTTGGGAGTAAACGTTTTCTCGAATGGAGAGGCTTATGCGAATGGAGAGGCTTATGCGAATGGAGAGGCTTATGCGAATGGAGAGGCTTATGCGAATGGAGAGGCTTATGCGAATGGAGAGGCTTATGCGAATGGAGAGGCTTATTCGAATGGAGAGGCTTATTCGAATGGAGATGCTTATTCGAATGGAGATGCATACACGGATGGAGATGCTTATTCGAATGGAGATGCTGACTCGGATAGAGGTGCATACTCGGACGGGGATGTAGACTCGGATGGAGATGCATATTCTGAGGGAGATGCATACTCGGATGGAGATGCATACTCGGATGGAGAAGCATACTCGGACGGAGATGCATACTCGGATGGAGATGCATACTCGGATGGGTATTTACACGCAGCGGGAAATGCATACGCCGAGGGGTATTTACACGCAGCAGGGAATGCATACTCGGATGGGTATTTACACGTGGTGGAGAATGCATACTCGAGGGGAAGATTACACTGTGGTGATAAGTTACAATCGGGGAGAAAATCATTCCCGGGGAGTAAGTTACACACTTTGGGAGATACACGTTTGAGAGGAAGTGCGTACTCGGATGGAAATGCATACTCCGATGAAAGTGCTTGTTCGGAAGAAAATGGTTACTCTGATGGGAAAACATACTCTGATGGGAAAACATACTCTGATGGGAAAACATACTCTGATGGGAAAACATACTCGGATGGGAAAGCATGCTCGGATGGGAAGGCATGCTCGGATGGGAAGGTATGCTCGGATGGGAAAGCATGCTCAGATGGAGATGAAGAATTTTGGCAAAGTGTTTACTTTGGAACAAACGGGAAATATTCGCCCTATCGAAATAGCGCATTTGAAGATTTTCCCTTTTGTTATTGTCGAGGTGAAATGAGTGACCACAGCACGTTTAGCGATCGTAGCGGGTGTAGTGGTTGTAGCGGATGTAGCGGTCCAAGCGGTCGTAGCGGTCCAAGCGGACGTAGCACATTTGCCCATTTTAGCAGGCTGAACCAGTTTAACCGACGTAGTTACCTGGGCACATTCAGTTACATGAACGACAGCGAAATAAACTATGACGTGATACATAACATTAGCAGATGCCTGAACAAACAGTTAAGTAAAGGTACAGGAAAAGAATTGGTGAAGAGTTTAATTTCGCAAGTTAGTTATAGTAATTTATTTACACTACTTAAAAATATATTAACATATTTACCATTCTCATTAAATGATTATATAGTTGGTACATTAAAATTGAAAGAAGTAATTGATAGTAAATATAATACATGTTTTCAATTATACGATAAAAAAAATTTAATGAAATATATTTATGAAAATGAATCAAATAATTTAGTAGATAATAAAATCTTCAACTTATTTAACAAGTATAAAGTAATGAAAAGCGGGGCGAAAAGCGGGGCCGAAAAGGAGGCGGAAAAGGAGGCGGAAAAGGAGGCGGAAAAGAAGGCGGAAAAGGAGGCGGAAAACGGGGCGAATAAGGACGTGGCGGGTGACGCGAAGCATGCGGCGAAAAGTGAAAATAATAATATACATGTCAAAAATTTTAATAAAAATTTAAATGACCCAAATCTTGAAGAAATATTAATTTTTAAATCAAGAATATTTATATATAAAATATATTCATTTATTGAAGGAAGAGATAAAAATATGTCATATATTTATGAAATATGTCATGGATTGAGTTATAAAACTGAAACATTTCTTTTGTCTGTTTTTATTTTTGATTGTTATATGCATAAAATTAATGAAATTACTAAGACAAATAATTATAAAAAAATAAAATTACTAGTTATAATATGTTCCATATTATTAGCATTAATAAAAACACAAGTTTTTAATGGTACTAGTATTATGTATTTAAATGATATAATTTATTTTTTAAATAAATGGAAAAATAATAAAATAAATTATACATGCATAGAAATATCAAATAAACAAATGGAGATTTTAAAATTACTACCAATTAATTATAATAATTATTGGACATATACAGAATTAACTTATGTTTATTTTATTAATTTAAAAAATTCTTCTAATAATTATCCAGCTATTAAAATATATTATATTTTTTTAGAAAATTTTGGTTTTTTATATTTTATATATGATATTATTTATGCTTATTCTATGTATATAACTTCAGTAGGATCATATAAACTTATACCAGCTAGTAGAATTGTTGCCACTATTATTTTATATTTTTCAAATGCTTTTTATAACAGAATGAGTAATAGTATAATTTTTCAGGAGAAATTTTGTGAAGAAATATTTCACCTGCCCTTTGCTAATGACTTGTTCATGTGGTCATATCTTTTTCTAGACAATTTTATTTACTTTTTTGAAAATTGTTCAATACCCAAAAAAAACTACTCTTCCATATATTCTATTTTCTACGAGACAGGTCGCATGCTCAACATTCGCACTGTCTTCTGAGTAGAGGTTACCTATGGGATGTGCAACTGGAATGGGCAAACTTGGCCTTTTTGCCGATTTGTGTATGTGTGTGTATGTGTGTGTGTGTGTGTGCATTTCTGTTTGCGCCAATGTGCGCCTTTTTCCCGCTAGCCATGCCAGTTCGGCTTGCCAGTTCGGCTTGCCAGTTCGCCGTGCCAGTTCGGCTTGCCAGTTCGCCATACCAGTTCGGCTTGCCGGTTCGCCTTACCCGTTCATGCTTTTTTTTTCAATTTCGCCTGAACGGTTCATGAAAATTCTGATTTTTTTTTTTTTTTTTTCCTTAACGGTTAATAAACATTGCACACACAAAAATGGGCGAATACATGTGGGTATAATCTCCCATTTGAAGGTGTGTGTATACCCAGTAACGCATGAGGTACATTATTAAGCCATGGGCACCGTTAACCATACGTTGCCATTTCTGACAACTTGCCACAGCGAGACGCGGAGCAGCTTTTTTTTTCCACGTATTATGTGCTTTCAAATTTGTGATTTTTTCAAACTTTACAAATTTGTTAATACTTAAAAAAAGTTGGGAGTTGCAAATGAAAAGGTAAAAAAAAAGGGGTGCGCACTAAGATATGGCGATTTTTATCCGATATATTTGTTCGCCACAATATTATCTATCTGCTCGTATTACTGTTGCCATTCGCCGAACCGCGCGCAATTGCAAAGGCTTCGCCCGGGTAAGGGGGAGATCGCGTGTGATGTGAATGCGCCTGCACAAGTACTGGCTTTTCCCCGCGCGGAGGGGTTGCGCACTGCTCACCATGCCAGCGACGCCAACGATGCCAGCGATGCCAGCGATGCCAGCGATGCCAACTACGCTTTACGCGGCATCGAGTTGGTCTCAACTTTTCCGGTACGTTGGCCTATCGAAGAGGTCCTTTTTCTTTTTTAAACGAAAGTCTGCATCACTGTTAATCCATAGAGAATCTTTTCTTGACGTGTCATTGTCTAACAAATGCGTATATTTTGTTTGTCCTTGTTTTCCAAAATTTCCTCTTCTTACCTGTAACACTTTTGGTAGTTTTTCCTTATCAATTCTGTCTTCATAAACAGGTTCATTATAATCTCGTCTGTATATTTCTTCTTTTCCTTCCTCGAAAAGATCTTGGTAAAATCCACCTCTATGATAATATTTTTGCATAAAAAGCATTTTTTTTTTTTTTTTTTTTTTTCCCCTTTATGAGGTAATTTCTTATTTTCTTCTAATATTTCTTTATCAGTCATTTTTCTTCTTTCTTTAATTTCCATTTTTAGTATTTCATGTTTTTTCCTCAGCTGATCATCTCTTTTTAATCTTTCCAAATGTCTTATTTTCCATAATTTATATTCTTCTTCATTTATTTCTTCATCTTTTTCATCTTCAAAATCTTCTTCAGAGGAAAATACATTATTTTCTTTATGCCTTAATTCTTCTTCAACCATTTCTTGATTTAGTACTTCCTTTATTATATTTTCTTTTTTTTCTACATTGATAATCTCTTTTTCTCCTATTCGCTCTTCCAATTGCTTTTTTTCTTTTTCTTCTTCCTTTTTCCTTTCTAATATGGTTCTTCTCGAATTTTTCGAAATAAACTCGTGCTTCATAATAACACCGTGGCAATCTCCGTCATCGTCGTCGTCATCGTCATCTTCATCGTCATCGTCATCGTCATCTTCATCATCATCGTCGCCGTCGTCGTCAGCATCGTCGTCAGCATCGTCGTCAGCATCGTCGTCAGCATCATCGTCACCATCGCCGTCGTCGTCAGCATCCTCTTCTCCCTCTCCATGCACTTCTTCACCACATCCTTCCTTTCCGTGCTCACTCAAATGTCCATATACCTCGCCAACATTTCTCTTTTCCTTCTCCTTTCCTTTCCCTTCATCCTGATGACCCTTTTCAGAGGAATTAATAACTTTTACTTCCCTTACTCTTCTTTTCAGCCTTTCCCGTTCGTTTCCATTTATATCTGTAAAAATGAGGGGAGGAATATTACATATGAGTATGTGCATATGCATAGATGTATGTATGCAAAATGCAACTCCACACGTGCGCAACTATACACATGTGCGGCACCACCCTTTTCGTCTTCTCCTTACCCCTATTTTTGAGTCTCTCGTATCGCTTGTCCACCTTGCCTCTCCGTTCGTCCGTTGGAGAATTTTTTTTTTCGGGTCTCTTCTTCTCTTCAACTTCTTTTCTTTTTAGTTGTTCACTAAACGCTAGGTTGAATTCGTCTTCTTCCTCTTCATCCTCGTCATCATCCTCGTCAACCTCGTCATTCGCGTTGGCCTTTTTCGCATAGTGTGGCTTCTGCGCATGGGAAGGAAGGGGAGGAAAAAGGTGTAAATTGTGGAAGGGGCGAAATGTGGAGGGGGCGAAATGTGGAGGGGGCGAAATGTGGAGGGGGCGAAATGTGGAGGGGGCGAAATGTGGAGGAGGCAAAATGTGGAGGAGGCAAAATGTGGAGGAGGCAAAAAATTCAATGAAAATGCGCAGTTAGGGTAAAGACGGGAGAGAGCTGGAAATAAAAATATGCGACATTACGGTTCACTACTTTGCACTGCGGAGAAATGACCCCCTCCCCCCGCCGCTTTACTGTCTGACTACTTTGCCGCGTGTAGCCGCTTTATAGCTTTACCTTTCCAGGAAAGTAACGCCTCACGACCGTCTTCTCCTTCTGTTCTTCTTCCTTCTCCTCTCTTAAATCGTTTTGGTCGTTACTGACAACAAAGTAATTTAAAAGCTCGTTTACTGTGCTCATTATGCGTGCTCATTACGCGTGCTCATTGCGCATTCTCTTCTTCCTTTCGCATTTTCGCAGCGCAGGGGAAACTATGCGTATAAAGTTTTTCCCGCCAATTTTGTGCTCCCAAATGAAGATACAAAAGTGCGTCAAAATTCGGGTTGTTTTACGAAAAGGTAGGGAATAGCAAGACGTAGGAGTCGAGAGTGAGGCATTCGTCGTGGTTTTAACCTCGAGTCGGCTTCGTATCAGCCAAGCCTTTTTAAAAAAAAAAAAAAAAAAAAAAAAAAGATTTCCTTTTCTTCCGTACCCTTTCTCCCCCGTGCCCCTCCTTCCTTTTATGAAATGTACCTATTGCGAAAGCGAAAAGTTAGTCTGGAAAACCTTGCGTTTGTCAAACACAGCCAAGAAAACTTCTGTTCAAAAGTGCGCATGCATGTTTAGTGGCACATATATAAGCATATGTACATATATGCATATGTACATATATGCATATGTACATATATGCATATGTATGTGACCCATTTCAGCTGTGCGAACAATAACATAAATGCGCAATTTTTCTTTCGGTGTACAAGAGTGCATATCATATATTTTTTTGAAAATGGATTAAAGTATATATACTTATGTCGAAAAAAGAAAAAAAAAAAAAAAAAAAAAACTGTATATTTTTTTCGGGAAAAAAATGGAAGAAATGAAAGTAGAGAGTTTATTTATACATGCACCCATAATTTATGTATATATGTGTTTACATGTGAATGCATACACGTTATATATATATTCTCTTTCTGGATGTTTTGAGACCCACTAAAAAACTGCAAATACTTCAGAAAAAGGAATACTTACAATGTGGCGTTTTTGTATATACAAAGTAAAAATAATATGTACAAAAAAAAAAAAAAATCATAAAATTTACGTGAGAACATATACAAATTGAAAATAAGAACTTGGAGAGATGTGGTGAAATGCAATCACGTTATTGTAGATTTTGCTTCGAACGATGAATTAGGAAAAAAATTATGCGCCGAGGGAAAATAGGTACACTTTCATTCAATGTGTATCTCTATGTATCTAAATAATAAACACATATATATGGGTTTAAGCGGACGTAATCATTTGGTCTATTTGGTTGACGGAGAAGTTACCGACATTATTACCCCCACTCCCACCCCCGTACCCCTTCCATCATGCCGAAGAGAAAACTGCGCATGTTCGAATATAACAAGTGAAGGTGAGTATCCGATGAAAGGATGAAGGAAATTTTTTCCCCGCAGTGAAAAATTGCTACAGTTGAGCAAACACTTTTTCCTTTTGGAAATATAGTAGTTCCTTCCACATTTGCATTCTCATCCTTTTTTTTTTTTCTCCATCCATAATTGTACATTACATCAAAAGGGTAGTATAAAACGTATAATATTTGGAAGATATTTTTCTGAGTTTTTTTTTCTAATCTTTTTTTTCTCTTTTTAAAAAGAATATCAAAATAGGAAGACAGAAAATTATTTTTATTTTTTCTGATGATGTTTCTTATGTGTGTAACTAAATTTTTTTCCCTTTCAAAAACTAAGTTAAAGTAGGAACACGCAATTTCCACCTTAACAATGTTATCCTTCTTCATAACAACTTTGGTTCTGTCATCCAATTTGACCAAGGAATTATCGCAAAAGAGGAGAAGGAAACCGCCAGCCCTATCGTACAGGTAGTCCTGCGCAGCCAAGTTACGTCTGCAAAAAGGGGTGGAAGAGCAGTGGAGCAGCGGTGGAGCAGCGGTAGCGCAGCGGTAGAAGAGCAGTAGAAGAGCAGTAGAAGAGCAGTAGAACAGGGGTGAATCCGCGCGCTGATACATCATTTGCGTGCATGTACGAATTATTTTGAGTGCTACGCGTCAGAGGTGCAAGCACAAGCAGCGCAGTACGCCGTTTTGTTCTTACACGAACTGCGCATCCATCGGGTTGCATAAACAGAAAGGGCGACGATCAAAGGTAATCCTGTTTTTTCTACAAACTGAAAGATATGTCGTAAATTCGTTTGCTGGTCTCCCCTCCACGTTACTCTGGAATAGATACAAAAAGGAGAAACGGAAAAACGAAAAGAAAAGAAAAGAAAGGAAAAGAAAAGAAAGGAAAAGAAAAGAAAGGAAAAAAAAAGAAAAAGTGTTTTTCTACCCATTACGACCTTGTCCATGCGAAGACAGGTGGAGGTAGTGCTCCGATATAGCTTCGACATCGCTACGGCAACGTCATGACACCGCGACCACACTGCAACGACACCGCGGCGGGAAGACATTAGGCATAGTCGTAATATCTCCTCTCACCGCGCCCTCCTGTCCGCTCTTTCTCTCCCATTACCGTGCCCTTATCGCTTCCGCTTCTGTGTACATCGTTCGTGTTCCCTCCAAAATATCGCACAATGTGCATTCTGTTTTTTGTAAAGTTTTCCTCATCTCTCTGAGTCGAGCGATCTGCACCCTTGTCCTGCAAGTAGAAGCTGATGTTAGAGATGATGTCCCTGCCTAGCGTCTTCAGTGAAGTGTGAAGAGCATCCAGCTTATCGAATTTGCTAAACATGTTAATGTGTCCAATTCCGTCAGCAGTCTGGGCATCCTGTTGGGCATCTCTATTACTAGTGAAGCTGTCATCGTGCACCCTTTTCGCTTCATCCTTTTCTCTGAGGGAGCAACACTTTTCGTCCTTCACCGTATAAAACAGTTCCGTATTCACCATATCAGTTTTTTTTTTTTTTTCTCTCTTCACATAAAAGTTAGAATCGCTCAACATGTCCATGTTTTCAAAATTCTTTCTTTTAAATTGTATGTTTTCTCCGTTTATCACGCCTTCCATTAGAAGACTTCTTCGTTTTTTACTTCTTTTGCTCGTTTGATCATGCCTTCTTCCCGTTACCTCTTCCCCTCCTGATGTGTCCACGTGGTATCGACTTGTGCCCATTAGCAGGTGGAAAAAATTGTAGTAATCTGTTATGTACTTGTTTATAATGTTCATTTTGGTTAAATAGAAAAACAGGTTTTTGTACAGTTCCTTCATGTAGACATCCAAGAGATATTTCGCAAAGGTGGAAGTGTCTCTCTCTTTAACATGGGTTAAGTACACAGAATTGATGACAAACTCTGCATCTTCTAGGTCGTTTATGCGCGCAAGCTTCTCCCCTATTTGGAAAGCACTTTTTTCCCCCTTATACTTGTACAAACTGAGACCTTTTCTCTTCGTAAAGAATATAACTACCTTAAAACTGTGGACTTTCCAATTATATATCTTTACTTTTCGGTCCCGCTCGGCCATTTCCCTGTGTAGCAACTCAGCCTTGTTTAGAAGCTGTTTGCAGTTTGTCGTATTTTTTCTCCCCCTTTTACTTTCAAATAGGAAGCTATCCCATTTACCACTTTTCCTTCTTTTTTTTTTTTTGAAAAATTTTTCATAGCAGTAGAAAAAATGTTCTAGATTGTCTAGCGATATATAAACATGTAACGGAGAAAAGAAGAGCAAATCGAACTTACTTACCACCCAAGAGTTGGGGAAACTTTCGTAAATCATTTCTAAGTTTATCATATTGTTCGTACTTAACGGAATCTCTCCATCTCTTGAGCTTCCCTTGGATTTATCAACACAACTGTTCCTACATACACTGCTAACCTTTTCATTTTTGAAAAATATTTTTTTAGCTTCTTGTGATGAGAAATCAATAATGGACAGATCTTCCACAGTGCATACGAAACTGTTTCTGTTTTTTTCTATTTTTATATGTACATGCACATTGTTCATCCTTATGGTACATATGTGTACATTTTTTTTCTTCGTAACGGGATATATACTGCCATTTGGTTGTTGTACTTTTGTGCTGTTGCATTTCTGTGTTGCTTTTAGTTGCTCCTCCTCGGGTTGCACAAAATGGTTACCACATTTCTCCTTCGATAAGTCATTGTTTAAGACAAGAATGGAGGAAAATATGTTTAGCTTTACTACATTATTCATACTAAAATGATAATTAATATTTGTCTGAGTCTTTTGTTTTTCCTCCTTAAAAAAGAACCTATAGCCCTTCATGCTTTCCAAAAATGAAATGTTATCATTTTCAAAATGGCAATAGGAGTACTTTCCTTTTCCTGCGTTGCTCGCTTTGCGATTTCTTTTCCTTTTCATTTTTTGACAATTTTCATAAGTTAATCCACCACAAATGTGCTTTTTTCCCCATCTTTTCTTCTTCGTGTTTGTCATCCCCATAAATGTGCAGATTCCATTCTCCCTCTTACAATCCTCGTGGTGCGCGCTTTCCGTGCTGTGTGTCTTGCTCGAGAAGTCTCCAACATGAGAAGCTCTTCTGCGCAACGGCGCGGCGTTCATTTTTGTGCCTTGCCCAGAAGGGGAAAAGCGCCCAGGCGCATATTTGCCAAAAGGTTTCTTTTCGCGGCTATTGCGGCTGTTGCGGCTGTTGCGGCTACTGCGGCCACTACGAAACGTATTGCCACTCACATCGCTACCGCCCCTCTCCCCATGTCTCATCTCTCTCGCTTTGCCCTTCCTACATAGAGCATTCATATCGACCTTGCCCCTAATCTCTATGACGTTATCTACATATTTCGACAGTTTTATAATAACCTTTTTTTTCTTTTGAGTGATAAATATCTCTAAAAATATTATTTTTTTTCTTTTCACGAATTTTAATATATGTCTTTTCTTTTCTGGAGAAAACCTAACAAGATGACTTTCATTTGTGTACTTATATGGATTTATTAAGAAAAAGCAATTTCTCACATTTTTATGCTTCCTCAGGGGAAAAAACGCTATATTCTTTCTTCGAACACGTCGAATACATTTCTCTCTATGACTTATATATTCCCTCAAGTGGCGTCTATTCGCCATTATGTAATTAGTGGCACTCCTCGACAACTTTTCGTCATCGTATGAAAACCACACTCCCTCCTCCCCACGCTCAAGCACATGTCCATCAGAGCAACCATTCGCATGTACACTTATACTTCTGCTTCCGCTTCTGCTTCTGCTTCTGCTTCTGCTTCCGCTTCCGCTTCTGCTTCCGCTTCTGCTTCCGCTTCTGCTTCCGCTTCTGCTTCTGCTTCTGCTTCCGCTTCCGCTTCTGCTTCCGCTTCCGCTTCTGCTTCCGCTTCTGCTTCCGCTTCTGCTTCTGCTTCCACACCCAACATCGCATTCTGGGTGACGATTATTCTCGCTCGAGCTATCCAACGTGTGCTTGTTTAGGAGAGAACCTTCCTTCACTTTTTCGAGCCCCCGTTGGGGACATATCCCAGAGCAAGACGTTGAGATGGGGCGTCCATCGTGTACTGCTCTGTTATCAGCATCATTCAAGTCCTTCTTCCCTTTTCCCCTACTGCTCCGTCCCCTACCGCTCCGCCCCTCTGAAATGTGCCTTATCATGTGTACTACTTCGCTGTAGTGGAAAATGTCGAAATTGACACCTGTATCCATGCTGTTATATACGTATATTTTCTTTACCTCTTTATCTGTTTCTATATATTTGCATATGTTCATAACTGTATTTTCTGTGCTATCTCGAGTGTTCAGTGTACTTTTATTTATGTAAGAAATGTATTTCTGTCTCTTCTCTCGGCTAGTTCTGTGCTTACTTATTGTTATGATTAGGCAGTTATTAAAATGGGTATTCAGACTTTTCCATTTTTTCCCTTCGTTAATACTTATTTTTAAATTAACAAAAAATTTCTTTTTTTTGTTTTTACCTGACTTGTTCAGGTAATTTTTTTTTTTTTTTTTTTTGTCTACCAAATCAAAAACTTTTGTGAAACAGAAAATGTACGATCCTTCCTTTGTTATATCTACCGTGCCACATAAAAACAAATAATCATCACACACATTTGTATTTTTAATTTTGAACATGAACTCTTTCTTATTATTCTCAATTAGGTTGAGAACATTGCATGACTTTCTCTGGAAAAAGTAGTAACGTGAAATATGGTTATACGGGGAGAACATTACTATATTTAAGTTCGTTTCGTTCATTACGATGTACCGTGGACATATGACTAATTGTGCGCATATATCACTACTCACTCCTGATCCCCTTCTGCTACTACTATTTTTGGTGTAACTTAATATGTAGGTTGACACGTACTTCCCATAGTGCATATCATCCTCTATGTTCGCTTCCTCACAGCTGTCTATTGCAACTCTACCAATTTTTTTCTTCTCAAAAATGATGTTCTTCACAGGTTCGTTAAAAAAACTTACAAAACACTTCATCCGTCTTATGGAATATGAAATTGGCATCTCTTCCCCCATTTTATTTGTAAAGCCATTTGTGAAAAATATTTTTCTTGTGTTTATTTCCACCTCTTTTATGCAATGGCTGTAAAGATAAATTACCGTATGACAGGTTAGTACAATAGCTCTGTCCATTTTTAGTATGTTTGCGTGATAAAAAGCCACGCATCTGCTTTTCGCCTCCTCACTTGCTGGTGTGTCGTCCCTTCTTAGACCGTCCCTTCTCTGTTTACAGCATATTTCGAGCTTGTTCCCCCGGAGAGTGTTGCAATTAACACCCAAATTAAAGTCATCAAAAAATATTTCATCATTTTTATATGCATTTATATCTCTCATCCTTCCAGCACACTGGTAGCGTACCTTCAGCGGAAGATTATTTCTCAGCTCGGCCTTTTTATCTATGTGCATGTACAACCTATCCTTATTTTTTATAACAGTTAAATTTAACACAAATGTGGTATCGTCATTCCCTCCAACTTTGTCGACAAATTCGTCGTTTAGAATCATCTTTACAAAAATTCGTCCAATGGCATCATACACACTACGCGTGGCACACTCCAAACTGTTTGAGATGTGCACATTCTTCTGTCCATCCGCTTGGAAAATGTGGTCACGCAAAATATCTTCCGAGTTATTAATTTTGTTTAGATGTACCAGGTTACTAAAAACGGTATAAGAACCGTGGGTATAATTGCCCATGCCATGACCGCAAATACGCTGTGCTATTTCTTTCGCCATATTTCCGGACACACCTTGCAATGAATGCACGGAGAGTTTCTCCGATAGATACAATTCCCTTTTATAAAACAGGAGAAAACAGAATGAGTCATCCTCAATGTGAAAAGACTTAACATAGGTACACCTTTTCGCAAATGAAATATATTTGTACGTTTTATGTAGAAATGCAATATTATGCTTCGTGTTATTGTACAGACATGTATTTGAAATGAAACTGTAGAAGGTGTTATTTTTTAGCATGATCAGGTCATTCCCCTTTGTGCACTTTTCTGTTGGGGATGGAAACATAATTGTTTTTTCGCTATTTAAGTAAAACATATGCCCATTATTAACTCTTTCGAAGGATGATACATTTGTTGCCTCTTCAGATGGAAAACTTAATATTCTCTCTTTGATTTTGTTTATCACGACATAGTCATCATGTGGGAAATTAAAATATATATTTCGTAAAAGGTTAATATTGTTTTCCCGTTTCGTATAAACATTGGAATAATTTAACTTGTTCCACCTCTCTCTGTACGATATCAAGCGGCTATATATATTTCCCTGTCTTTTATTTTCCTCCTTCTTTTTAAGTTCCTCTTTTCCATCATATATTTTCTTCTCCCGAAGGAGGTAATTACTCTTTTTGTGAAACTCCCATCCGTCTTTCTTATCTTTTTTTTTTCTTTCCTCCAAATATTTGTGAATATGCATGTTGGAGTGTACCTTTTCGCTTGTGTAATAATTCATCTTATTTTTTAACTCGTTGTAAAGGTATAGAATTATCCTGAAACTATTTTTTGTGAAAAATACATCTACACTGTTATTATTAAAAACGAGGAAAAAATTGTTGTTCTTCTCTGTCTTACTACAAATAAGATGCACTTGAATATTTTTCACAAATTCTTCATATATATTATTTTTAGAAAAGTATACATCATAACTTGCATTTAAGTCATGCTTTTTTAGAAAAATGCCTCTTCTTTTATGATACGAGATGTATTCATATGCACCTTTAACATTAACGTGCATAATTTTTTTTTTGTTACTTCTTCCCAATTTCGAATGAAATACACTCTCAATCAGGTGGACATTAAAATTGGTGATTACCATGTGTATACTAAGTAAGGAATAATTTCCCTTTTTTGTCTTTTCTATTTCACACACATACTTATTTTCCCTCGAACGTTCGCATATTCGGTAAAGACAAACATTCATTTCTTCGTAATAGTTCACAAAATACATCATTTCGTATAGCTTGTTTGCTAAATATAGGAGATCCCTCAGATGTATCACGATATTGGCATGTACCACATGTATTGTGATGCTTTTCGGTTCTGTAATGCTACTACTACCTTTCAGTTCACAATGACTAACATGGTCAATGTCTTTCTGTTCGGCATCTTTCTCTCCCCTTTTTTTCCCTGGGATGCTTATTTCTCCCCAATTTGCTTCTCCTTCGCTGTGTTGATTATCATTTTCCATTTCTTCTGCATCACGAGCAAGTTGTTCCCTGACGTTGGTGAAGTTGCGAAAGAGGCGAACTCCGAAGTGGCCCCCGATGACTGTGTCTACCTTATCTGGGAAAGTGTGGCTTAGGTTAAGCCTCTTCCGCCTGACCCTTTTCACGTTGTCACAGAAGTGCACCACCTTTCTGCTTTTAAGATCCACCTTCGCATTTATATTTTTACTTATACAAGAGATCCCGACGCTACGCAATAGGTGCAACTCGTTTCGCCCCTTTATCGTTAACCTAACGTTCATACATTCTTCTACGTCTTCATTTAAGCTTTCAAATGTGTGCAATACGAATTGTGGTAATTTACCTGCACAGGTCAGGTGATTTTCCAAAAAGTTGTCGTAAATATAATTGTTAATAAATATATATTTCGACCTATCCACGAAATGGTGAAAAAGGTTTTTACGCAAATTAAATAGAGCATTAACGTGTACACCCCCGTTGTATATTACGCTGCATATATTTCTCTCCTCCGGCGGTGCTGTTGCCGCTTCGACTTTGGCCTCCGCTTTTTCCACCCTCAGAATGTTCTCGTAGAACAAAAGGTTGAGCATAAAACGGACTCGCCTCACGCGTACACTGACCTTATAAACATTGTCACTTTTAACAATGCAGTTATGATTGTTAAAGTCGGATGCACTTAATCTCCTTGTCATCTTCTTGTATATATGCATGCGTGACACCCTCGGTTCGTACGCTTGTGCATTTTTCAAAACGGTCACTTTAAAGTAGGGGAAGTTTGCGAGGTTGCAGAATTCTTCCCTCAAGCCATCCACGGGGATTACCCCTTCGCAGTTTTCGCCACCTTCGCCATTCCCTCCGACGGTGTCCATAGTGCCAATGCTAAAAGCGCCCCCATTGTAGTTCTTCGCGTGGCCCGCACTTCGCAGTAGCCTCTCAACCATATATACAAATAAGTTTCTATCTTCGACAAAGTAAAATGTGTACAAATTGTGCAGTTCAAAAATGTCTGTGCTGAGAAAAATCCTGTTCATTTTTACCTGCACATCATTCGTTATACTACACCCGAATATATCATTTTTATGTCTCCTATACACAATTTCGAGCGTTTTCCTTTTCTTTTTTCTTTTCCCTCTTTCCCCCTTAAATGTAGTGTTATACTTGGTTAGTTTTTTTCTCAAAAATGAGCTAAATGTTTCTGTGCTGTGCTCACATTGTGTGTCTATCATCTTGAGCAAATGCTTCTCGTAACTTTTATTTTTCAATTTCTTGTAATAAAGTAGTACGTCGAATGGGTATTCATAAAAATAGTTCAAAATCAGAGGAATGTAACTTCTAACATATGTGAAAAAACTGTGACAATTTAAATAGCGCACACATTTAGCGAAGAAATGTTTGATGAAAACGTAATTTATTCTGCTACGTAGATAATCATTCTGTAAGTATATTTGCACATGACAAAGATGGATGACAATGTTTATATCTCTAGGTAAGTTTCTTCTCGTTTTTTGTTTCTCTACAATTAGGTAGTTCCTCCGATTGATTAATTCCTCATCGATATCTGTTACATGCATTTTTTCGTAGAAATATTCTATATTTCCATTTAACACATTTTCAAGGAGGATATCTTGAAGTAACTTGTAATTTCCTGGTGATAAAAATACATTCCCAGAAGCATACACAAATAAGGAAAATAAATTTGTCCTATACAATACATTTCTGTAAAAGTTGACAAGAACATTAACATTGTTCATTACGTTTTTCTTTTCATGGGAATAACAATAAATGTTCAAAAAGTAGACATAAATTTTTTCATATAGCAATATTTTTCTTTTTTCTCTCTTCTTCTTATATATATATTTATTTTTAATATGTACGTTATTATGCATAATGATAACCTTTTTGTTGTTTAACACAGACGGAAGAAATAGGGTTATGTCGTTAAAAATGAGATTGTACTTATTCAGGCCTATTAGTGGCCCACTTTTCATCGTTTCCCTTTTTATTCTGTACGTTTTCATTTTGTTCAGGTGTGATCCTTCCATTGGAGTACCTTCCAACGGTTTCACCTTTCCATCTGGTGGAAATAACTCCTCGTCGTTGTCTTCCCAATTTGGACGAGTCCCTCTCCACAACATGGCATTTCTAAACGAAAATGCATCGCTCAATTCGGAGTCCTTAAAATAAAAAAATTTACGATCCACATTTGGAATCCAATTTTTAACCTCACAGGGATGTTTCAATGAGAATAAATTGAAAAAATCTTTGAGCAAATATTCGTTCAAAAAAAAAAAAAAATCGCTCGTTTTGTACAACAGACTAACGTTACTTCCGCGTATACACGTCCGTGAGTTGAACCTCTTAGTGCTCTTTGCTCCTTTGCCAAGCGCTTTCTCCCTCCGGTGACAACTGCTCCGGTTGTAGTTTCTTTCCCTTTGGTTTCTCCTGCTACCGTTTTTATCTCCGCCACATTCTCCCAGCTCATGTACCCGATCGAAATTTTTTATGGTGGACGTTAGAAGGAGGTAGCGATTAGTCCCATCGGGAATATTATAAGTTATCTTTCCTCTGGTACACACTCTGCAGAAGTTTCCATCGTGAGTCATGTCCTCACGCGAGCCGCTATAATAGTGCAGAACATTGTATGTCTTCTTTGAAGCGGTATATTTATTTAACAGCAATTTATAAAAATGTATGTGCAGTTTTAAAAAATTGCACGCTCTTATATTTTCTTTGTACAACAAGTCAAAGTAGAGAAGACAAATATGCGCGCTTACATTTATTGTATATTGATTATTAAGCAAATCATCATTTTTTTTTTCCCTTAACTGGTTTATATGGAAATTATGACAAAAGGATAGGAAAACAATCTCGCTTTTCACCCCAATTTTAATTACGTATTTCAACGCGTTGTAATTGTTATACACAGACTTTATTTTATATTTAAAGTTATTTTTCTGAAGTATACATGGGAACGTTCTTCCCTTTATATCTGTAGAATTTTCAAAACTGCCTTTGTTGATGTAGAAATCTATCAAATCGGAAAAATGGGTATACGCTCCTGGGAGTTTCTCATTTTCTTGCATCCAATGTAACCTTTTCAACAAGAAGTAATAAATGTTCCTTTTTATTTTTTTTTTTTCCCTTTTAAATTTCCTCACATTATTTTTTTGCTTCAACTTAATATCCTGAACATACATAATTCTCCTAATTGCCATATATAATTGGTAAGCAAAATAATTAAGAAAAACGATTTTTGCTTTATTTACAATATCGATTACAACACTTTTGTCTACAATTTTTATAATGATATCATGACCACTTGGATGACTTCTATCCTCTTTGTTACTACCATTCTTACATTGCACTTTATACCTTTTAAATGTGCACAAACTTTTTAACATATTCGAAAATCCTACAGCACGAACTCTCACATTGCTTAGAAAAAAATAATTGTGATATGTCCACCTGGTATATCCCCCTGCTGCTTTTACTGTGTCTACCTTTAGGAGATATCGCAGATCGAGCGATGCCCGAATGCACGTCAAGCTTCTTCCCCCCGTGGCACCGTCCCATTGGCGTCTGTCCCATTGGCGTCTGTCCCATTGGCGTCTGTCCCATTGGCATCTGTCCCATTGGCATCTGTCCCATTGGCATCTGTCGCATCGGTTGCGATTGCCTCGATTGCTTCGATTACTCCGAATATATCCATTTTTCCCATCCCTTCCATCGCTTCTCTTCCTCTCATGTTGCATCCTCACATTGGTAGTTTCTCCCACGTTTTTCGCTCCTCCAAAATCGAGGGAAATGCAAAACAAGTTTAGGGAAAACCCTCTTGTCACGACGTTTATGAAAAGTGGTAGAAGATTCTTTGCACCCTCTTCTACTCTTCTTTTAATTTTTTTTCGTAGTGGACTCCTCACATAGTGCGCCTTTTTTTTTATATACGCGCAGTAGACTGCGTACATGTAATATGCGAAATGTACATGTTCAGCGGATACATACAACGCAGAGTTGTTCATATATACCGTTATTATGGCAAGTTTCTCCTCCTCTTCTTTCTTACACAAAAGGACGTTTGTTTTGTCACTCAGTGAGTATTCATAAGTATCATTACCATCACAATAAACACTTTTAAGTGTAAAGTCTCGGAAATGGAAATACGAGCACGTTTCCTTTTCTCTGTGTTCATGGCCACTTTCTTTCGATGATCGTGCGTAATGCTGATTTGCCCATTTATCACCATGGCTCCTGCAACCATGATGCGTCGCACCATTTTCATAATTGTGAATTTCCTTAATTTCTATTTTAATTATTTCTTCCCTACCGGTTAAGGCAGTTTTGTCGCATCGCAATTCGTCCTCTCGATTCTTCAAAACAGAGTTGTTACATAGGAGAAGACATTTGTCGATGCTCTTGTTGATGTACAGAGAGAAACGTTTAACGCACACCAAGGGGATATCTCGCATAGCATTCTTCATACTTAAAATGTTGCATGGGGAAGATAACCCCTTTGTTATTCCAACATCCGTTCGCTGTTGCAGGAACTTTTCTCGTATTAGACTGTATATTTTTAAACTTTCTATCATTTCGAAGATGAAGAGGCAATTATTTATAACTAGGATGTGTTCATTGTAACATTTGTGGAGAAGAAAATTTTTATTTTTTTCTCTCACTGTATCAAATTTAGTGTAAGCCATATGGACGTTATTTAAACTATATTTTATGTTCGTTTTGGCTAATTCGATTTTTCTGGATATATATTTTTTTATTTCTTTTTTGTTTTGCAGACCTAATGCAATTGCGTTTTTTTCTGAATAAGACAGGAACGACTTAAAAAAAAGTTGGAATTGCTTACTACGAGGGGTACTACGCGGGATGTCACTATCATCGTGTTGTTCTACATGGCCTTCATTTTTCGTTATAATAAAAAATAATTTGCTTATCTTGCTTTTTAGAACTATTTTTTTTCTCACATGAACATTAACATACAACTTGTTCAGGCAAATGTCAAAATGGAAAATGGAAAAATCCCCATTGTTCTTTTCATCCCTGCAAGTAGTACGATTTGGGAAATTTTCCATACTTTGCCTTTTGGCAACTTTTATGAGGTCCCCTAAAAAATTGTCACTTGTGATGTTACTAATTCGGAAAAAAATTTCTTTCAACTCGTATTCTTCTATGTTAAGATAAAAAAAAGGCAAAAAAAATTTTTTATTTCCAATAAAGAAAAAGGCATTTTTGAGAAAAACTAATTTGCGATGATTCTTGGCTTTTCTCAGAACAACTTTCCCGCATAGAAGCATGTAGCCGCTATTATTTCCATTGTTTCTTTTTGCTACACTCTCGAGAATGCCTCTGTATTTACAGCTACCTTTCCCCTGTTTAATTTCCCCATTAGGGCAACTCCCCCCCGTGTCCTCGTCACATTCCTGAGCACAAGTTTGACCATTCTTCTGGTCATTTTTCTGATTATTTTTCTCAATTTTCCTCCTCACTACATCCGCATCATCGATAAAGGATACGTTTCTAAAAACCAGATCGTAGATACATCTTTCTGAAGATACGCTTCCTTCGTTATAACCACTCTGCGTGCGTATGTGTTTATGCTTGTAGTATATTTTTACGTTAATTTTCTGTACACGTATGTAACAACACTTGATGATTAATTTTAGGAGAAAAATGCACACTTTTATGTAAATTTTGTAAAGCAGTCCATTTTTTTCGTTTCCACCTATCAGCCTTTGATAAATATTGTAACTCGAATTGTGCACTTCATAGTCTTCTAAATCGAGTAGCACTTTTACATATTCAATGTATATTTCTTTTTTCCCCTTTTTCTTTGCACCTTTTCTACTTTTTTCTTTGCAAAAAAAATGAATGATTTTTTTAAAAAACTCGAATTCAAAATGTATGTTTTGAATATGCACACTTTTTATTGGTACGTTATATAGAAGAAAACCCCCAAGTGATATAAGGGATATGCTTACTTTATTAAAAAAAAATTTTGTGTTTTTCAATATATTTATTAATAACATACTCATCTTTTAAAAGAAAAGCGACTACACGTGTGCTCATATTTATGTATGCGTGTGTGCATGTGCAGGGGCATGATCAGGCAATACCTTTCTATGCACACCGGTAATGTGTTCAGTACAAATAGCAGTGTGAAAGAAAACCTATATATGCATTTCAATAACGCCAATATTATATATGACTCCTTTTAACATTGTCATTTATGTGGTAATGTTTGTAAAATGGGGATTTTCTCTTTTAATTCATGTTATAGTGGGGGTGGGGGGGAGAAAAAAAAAAAAAAAAAAAAAACTTTAGTTCATGTATGGAACAAATGGAAAACCACACAAATGCGTGCAAAGAATAACAAAACGCAGTGGAGAAACAACGTGCTTATGGAAAGAATGCGAAAAAATGGAGATATGAATAAATAAAAAAAAAGGTTACTTAACTTTCCCGGTGCTTTAAAGCTTGATTACGACGAAAGGAACGTGGCATAAATGAGGCATGTGCGTATGTGAATATGTAATGTGTTGTTAAACGAACAGGTATAGTGTGCACATGCGCGTACATTCCTGAAATAGGCGCACGACATATATACGTGCAGGAGGTAGATACATGCACTACACGAGAAAATAAAAAGTAGTATGCTTTAAGGAATAATGCTCATAAAATATGCTTCTGCAAAAAAATTATTAAGGCAAAATTTTTACTTTTTGCGCAAGTGTATGTCCATTACGTTTTCTCAGAAATGTTGGCAAAATATAGCAAAAAAGAGAAAAAAAAAAAAAAAAAAAGAATAGAGCACTAAAAATGTGGTATATTCCTCGAGCATGTTTAATCATTTACTCAAAATAGTAGAAAATATTTTTAATAACGGAAAAATGAAAACATACAAAAATGAATAAATCGCGGGATATGGTATTTTTTTTTTTTTTTTTGTAGAGGGTGAGATTTTTTCTACAAAAATTTGTGCCCAATACTACATTGCATGCTAGCGAAAAAAAA